>PVKA01032044.1:0-25699 GCA_004027165.1 Ctenomys sociabilis | reverse complement strand
CTCTTTCATCCTCACCTGGGGGTGGATGCTCTCCATAGCAAATAACTTCTCGTTTTGGCTAAGGCTAAGGACTAGGGCGTTGCTTCCGTGTACCTGGACCTATCGGCTGTGCCCACGTGGCACTCCGGGGTTGGACGCCCACTGGTTCAAAAGCCATGAGCGGGCTTCCCCTGGAGGAAGAAGAAGGAGGGAGAGAGGAAGAGAGGAAGATAGCAGGGAGAAGGAGGAAGGAGAAAGTAAGAAAGCTAGCTAGCAGGAGAAGTAGTATTGTATAGGGGTCCTGAATAAACCGCGGAAAGAAGAGCTGGTTGTCGCGTCTTCCTTGCCGGTGAGGTTGCGCGCGACAAGGACCCACCAAACAGCATGAGGTAGATGTCCATCCTGTCTTGCAAGTGATGCCTAAAGGCCACCACAGCAAAGCTTTCATATTTGACAGCTACCATTTTCAGGCTGTAACTCTGTAGTCCATGAAGATCTGCAGGATAGACAGATAACATTCCAGTCCTAACTGGGAGGAAGGAACTGATCCCTTCCTCCGTGTCTGTTAGGCAGAGATTTGTGGCTATTAGGCAAATGTCTGCCCACAGAATAGCATTTGTTAGGGGGCAGGGTGCCAGTGCCTCGTGGGAGGACTGGGCCCAGGGAATCCTCACACTAGGACCCCTGTCTCGGGACTCACTGTTTGGCATTTGTAGGATGAAAAACGTGGTATCTTGAGTTGGAGAAAAGGTTCTGATCCAGTGATTACACTCCGTGTCAGGGTCAACATTAATTATTTCATAGGAAGATTCAAGTGGTAAACGTGGTCTCTGAGAGGAGAGACAGAGGTGCCTGAGCAGGGAGGTGACACACATTGGTCCTGTCAGAGATTCTGTAAAGGACCAGAGTATAGCAGGGTCCTGAGGCTTAAGTCTAATACAGATCATTACTGCTTGTCTGTTTCTGGGCAGAAGCCCCTAGCAAACATTTCCATGGCCCTGGGCTTTCTACCCTGTGCATCTTCCTTCTCCTCTGTCCAGCCCTTCGTCCAGAGCTCATTGTGTCCTGTGTTGTTCCCTCAGACAGGCTATCCCTCACACAGACCCATGGCACTGATCTTATTGCTCCTCTTTCCCATGGTTCCTTGCAATTACTTGTCAGCTTCAGGTCTGCTCCATGCCAGGCTGTTCCCTAGCATGGGTTCTACACCTGACCTTTATCCTGAGGCCATTCTACACCTGCAAACCACAGATAATCCAACCAGGTATACTTTCCTGGTCCTCTTCATTTAGTAAAACTTCATCTCAAAAGCACCCAATGGCCATAGCCAGAAGCTCATGCAGGTAGGAAAGCCCAGGCTCCACACTTCTGAGTACACATATCGGCCTCTTCTTCCATCTCCCAGCTGGCACTACCTTTACAATTGTGAGCATATGCCCTGCAGTAGCTTGGTGCATACTTGGTCTTAGCAATAGCCCCAGGTCAGCATGGCGGGAGGTGCCCAGATGCTGGCCTGAGAGCACATCCTCCAAGCTTCTCTTCAGCCACTGCTCAGGTAGCCAGGCCTGGAGCCTCCTGGTTCCTGAGCTGAGGCCCTGCTGACAGCCCTTTGAAGTCGTGTCTTTTTTGTGCTGGTGGTGTTGATGGATACCTGGCCATGGCAATGACATGCATCTACATCTTGTTTTCATTTATAATTTTAGACAATCTCTGCTTGGTGCCCAGGCTAGTTTCACTTCTGCTGCCTTCCAGCCTCAGCCTCTGGAAAGGCTAGGATGACAGTCAGAACTACAATGTTAAGGTCATCTCCCCACCAGGTCCTCTTTGTGACATTGGTTGACATATCTGGACATTTGAATGTCCTCTTCCATTGATGACACTCTTGTCTGTGTCTTGCTTTTTTCTGATAGTACCTGTACTAAAGCTTCCCATGAATGTTTATGGAAGTAAGGAGGAAAGGAAAGAGGGAAAGGAAGAAGAAGGGAGAGTCAGGAGAATGGGAGTCCATGCAGAACAGTTAGATAAAAGACAGCATCCCTCAGCCTTGAGCCTGAGTTGACACTGTCCTGGTTCTCATACCCAAAGGAGGGAGGTGGCAAATTCACCTGAACATGATGGTGGTGAGCTGGTAGTCGTGGTTGTCTGTCATGTTGTAGATGACATTGTGCATCTTTATCTTCTTTTGAGTTCCAGTCTGAATTCTCTGGTCTGCGATGGATAGAGCATACCACTTGCCCTGAAACTGCAAAGGACTAATGGTAGATAAAGCCCAGGCATGGTTCCTACCTCCAGAACCCTCACATGCTGTCCTTACTGGAAATTCTGGGCATCCTTGTGCAGCACATAACTGGGAAGAGACAGAAAAAGGTATGAGGCTCTTGCTGTTTATGGCTCTTCTGAAGTGCCTCCAGGACTGTGTGTCATGGTTTCCATAGGGAAAGATATCGAGGAACCTCTCCTGTTGGTGCTGTAGTGAACATGGTGTTCTGTTAGCCAAGAAGCATGCTTTCTATGCCTGGTTATCAGAGAAAGTCTCAGGATAGGGTTGTCCAGCTGCTATCACATTCTGATCCATATTCTGGCGAGGGAAGTCATGCACACTCAATGTCAGCCAGCCAGTACTCTCACTTGTAGTTTGGATTTAGAGGAGTAATCCTTGGTAGAGGTTAGCTGAATTGTAGGCCAATGTCCCAGTGCACAGTGGCTCACTTCCTGGCACTCTCATAGCTGTAGTGTCCAGAAGGCCCTCTGACTGAAGCAGCATCTTTGCCTCCCATTGGATGGCTGTGAGTGTAGGCCATAATTGGCATAGGAGTCATGCCCTAGTATGGATTTCATGTGGTGACAGGAAGGTGGAGTTGTTGTTGACCACTAAATGTGCTACCGTGGCAGCCAGCAGCTTGCTCTGCATTCTCCCTCATACAGCTGAAGTGACAGTGGGAATCACAGAATGATAGTACACTGTCTCATCCAGTTATGCTTACAAAAATGTCTTTTACCTCAAAACAATGACACAATGCACCATGGGTACATCAATCCTGCACTGTGTCTTTCAAGAATGAGGTAGAGACTACAAGTCAAGGAATTCAGGGAAGGCAGCCTCAGAAGCTGGAAAATGTGGGGAAGTGGATTCTTTCCTATCCAACTCCAGGGATCACAGTCCTGCAGACTTGTTTCAGCACAGTGAAAGTGATTCAAACTTTTGCTTCCAGTTATGAAAGGAGTACATATATGTTGTTGGAAACTCATGCCTTGAATCACTCAGGAGGAAAACACAAAGAAGTATTTGTGCTCTGAGAATTGGATCCTGAAGTTCCCAGGAGGAGCAAGTGATGATGAGAAACTTGCTTGCTTTGGCTAAGATTAGAAGCAAGATCAGATGCCCAAAGGGGATCATAAGTGCAGAATGAAGATTCTATGTCTTTGTCTAGTACATGGGGCTGTGGCCAGAAGACCCCAGGTGTTTCTCTCAGCCTGGCACCTTACTGTATCAGGCACAGTCACTATCTCTAGTTAGAAACTCAAGTGGCACAAGAAAGGTTTTATTTTGGAGTCTAATCCATGTTTCTGACACTCACTAGTGGGCTTGGGTCTTGCATTTATCCTGTTTCTTGGGGGTGGAGGTGGAGATGGAAGTAGTCATTAATTGGAAATCTTCTTTTCCTCCAACCAAGTTGAAAGGGGCTGGAAGTTGTATGTCTCTCTGGTGAGGAAATTGGAGTTCAGCGTTGCATTAATTCTGATGGCTGCCCTGACAAAGGGAAAGAGGCAGGAGGGATTCTTATGGGTCATGGCCACCTAGAGGGTCAGACAATGCTACATGTGGGGACTGGATCCATTCAGGTCAGACACAGGCCCATCTGTATAAGTCTTTTCCCAGGAGGCTGGTTTTCATTCAAAATATTCCCACTTCCTTTGTGCATAGTCTGGTTTCAGAATGTACCCGCAAGTGGACCCAGCATCATTCTGGTGGTAACCACAGCCTGAATAGGGTTGGCATGAACATTATTCCCACTTAGTAAGGTGAAATGGTGAGCCTTAGGTCCACAGGTCACTGACAAAGGTGCAGTATCCCCTCCATTGCTCATTTTCTACCTTAAATAGGTCTCTAATCTCTGGCCTACTCAATATACACCTTCTTGTCTAGGTCAGTGTCACCCAAGATACACAGTATCCACTATATCGTTCTAGGACCATCCTCCTTCTCTCCATCCCTGTTAGGGCTATGGCTGTAGGGCCTGTTGCAGGGACTGAGTATGGTCAAGAGTTGTGGCCTAAGCATTTCCCTGTGATGGACTTCCTCTTTTGGGATGCTCTGGCAATGGGCTTGGAGGTGTGATTAGAAGTGTTCAGTCAAAGCAGGTATGAGTGCAGCATTATTCCTTCTAGGACACACTTAGAACATCCAGGGGTAATGATGGTTGCAGGGGAGTCTGGGGTTCTATTCTTTGTGCCTCGCCTCTGTGCCCTAACACTAGTTAGAGTTCTTGGGACAGCAGGCTTTGGGAAGGAGGCTGGCTGAGCCCACCCTTTCTTTCTTCCAAACTTCATGGTCCAATATACAGACAGCACAGTCTTGGAGTTCTGGAAGCAAGTGTTTATTTAGAAGAAAAATTGGGTTCCATCAGTGGGTTGGCATTTGGAGAGATAGGTAGGCAGTACTGGACTGTAAGAAGAGGCTTCCAGTTTTCCTTCAAGCTATGTGTATCAGGCTGCAGCCAGACAGCACCTTGGATTGAAATGACAGGAAAAACAGGGAGGTAGCAGGAAGCTGACAGTGGACAACAGAATAAAAACAGCTGGGGTTCACGCTAGAGGATGGGAGGAACAAAGGCAGCTCCATAACCCTCAACCACCCTGGCCCGGCCTCCCATCATCCCCATGTCAGCCAGACTCACTGAAAATTCAGCCATCGATGCAGTACTCTGTGGGTAAGAAAGAAGCAGATATGAGTGTGTGTGTGTGTGTTTGTGTGTGTGTGTGTGTGTGTGTGTGTGTGTGTAAGGTCTTGATCCCAAGAAAGACCACCACGCTTCCTTTGGATGCCTTAGTTCCATTCAGGACCAGCTTAAGAGGATCTGAGGCTCCTCTGAGTAAAGGTCAAGGAAATGGGAAAGCTGAAGGGCTAGGCCTCACAGCTTCTGGAACATAGAATATTCCAGCTTGTTTACCTGTTGGCCATGGTAACCCTCAGCCAGTGGTCACTTATGGCCTGAGTGAAGGGCCATGCTCAGGGATGATCACTTGAAAGCAAAGACACCTTCACACCTGTGATGACCAAGCCCCTTAACAAGGTGAAAATGTCTATACCCAAATTATGGGGAAGAGGTGACTTAGAAAAGCAGGGCCCATGATATGATGATGAGGTAGCCCAGAAGAATGGGACTAGAGAGTCTTAAGCTTGCGCCTAAAATTTTCAGCTGACCAGGCCTTGGCTGAACTGTCAGGGGAAGCACTTGGGACCAGAGTCTCTGGGGTCACATAGATCACAAGGTGGAAGCCACTACAACTTCAGATAGGATCAGAGTACGATCTCTTTTCTCCCTTTTCCCTGGTGAGGAAGGGTCAAACTTGGACAGAAAACCCATAACCTTGCCCCCATTCCCGGCAGATATTACCCATGGGCTCAATGAAGAAGATAGACTCATCAGAGAGGCCCAGAGATTTGGCAAATTCGAAGAAGCTGTCCTCTTGTTCAGTGCTTAACTCCGTAGTCCTTCCTATGGCCAAGATGGAGTTGAGTAGACAACAAAGATAATTATTTAGTTTATATTATGACTTTTTAGATGAAATATTATTATGTTTTTCAGACTGGCATTAAGCTGTCAGTCTTCCTGCCTCGGCCTAACCAGGCTGTAATGATAGTCATGGGCCATCCCCTCTGCCTCACTACATAAGCACTTTATGTGAGTGAATGAGGCCTCAGACTGCTTTGAGGGCATCTGTGGAAAGACCTCCTACTTGAGATGGGGACATGAATTGCAGAAGATTTTGGGTTCTTGAGGGACCAGGGCCCCTTCCTGTAGTCTGACTGGGAACCAGGTTCTCCAGAAAATAGTGACAACCTACCATGGAGAATGAGTTCAAAGTACTCCATTTCATTGAAAATAAACTTGTAGAACACAACGGCGAACTGATTGTAGTCAGTGGAAACCACTCTCATAGTGTAGTCCTGTAATCCATTGAAACCTATATGTGGATGCCAAGGGGACATATTTTGCTGACCAAGAGGAAGGGACTGTCCTCTTCCTCCCCAGCTTGTGTGGAGGGACTTCCCACCAGGAGCTTCTGTGTGGAGGTACAGGGAACACTGTCCTTCTGGAAAGATGTTTGATCCCAAATCCCGTCCCCAGTGGCCCTTTCACTTAGGACTCACTTGGTAAATTGCCCAGTGTGAACTGACCAGGCTGGCCACTTGGGATTATAGTGTCACTCCTGTGATCACAGTTGTTGTCCCTGTGAGAGTGAGAGATGGAACAGGAGTGAGCTTGGTTGTGGTAAGTTAGATCAAGGCTGCAGCAAGTTTGAAGCCATTGTCTAGCCCAACTCATGATAGCCTTTCTCTCATTATGGCAGGCCGCCCTTCTGTCCTACATCCATGACCCTGGGTCTTCCTTCTGAGTCTCTGATTGTCCCACTGTGGATGCTGCCTGACCTTCCCTCCAGCACACACCATCTCTTCCTCTTCTCCCCAGGGAAGCTTGTCCGCACACACACATACATGCACACACAGACCCCAGGCACTGAACCCTCCTATAATTTTGCTGCTCCCCTTTTCCATCCCTCTTGTCAATTTCCATTGCGCTTCCAGTTTGCTCCATGTTAAGCACTACCCTGTATATTGAGGGAAAATTGAATTCTCCCTTGAGTCCAGTCTACCCATAAACTCTCCTTTCTGTTTCCCTCAAATTTTCCAACTGCAACCCTATTTGTGGTCCATGACAGAATTCACCGTAGATGGATGACAGAATCTTTCTGTCATTTCTATCCTGTGACTTCCCAGCCATACCTTTGAAGTTTTCTGCAGTGTTTGTGTCAAAATGTTGTCCCTTTGGAAGCCTCAGGCCAGGCCAGCTTCAGGGTGAGATGCCCCAGGGACTAGCATGAAGTGTTCCCTCTGACTGTTCATCAACCCCTGCTCAGGTGGTCAGACTGATGGCTGGCTGCTTTACTGTTTCCCAAGGAGAAGCTCTGTGACTCAGAGTCCATCAGCCCCTGTTTCAGCTTTATATATGGTGGTCCCAATAATGATGGTAGTGTACTGAGCTATATCCATACCCTTTATTTTACTTATAATTTTGAGACAAGGTCTTCTAAAATTTCCCCGACTAGTTTTAAATTTGTGATTCACCTTACTGAACCTGATAGGAATACAGGCTGGTTGGATCCTTTGAAGTCAATTTCCTACCTTAACTATAGTCCTTTGTTGGGTTCAGTGTCTCTCTTCCCCTAAGGGACACCTATTTTCTACTTGCTTTTTCCTGAGTGTGTGTTTTTGCCTCAGGCAGCCATCAGCGTTGATGGAATTGAATGGTAAAGAGTAGGAAGAAGAGAAGAAGGGAGAAATGGAGAGAAAAATGTAGGAAAAGAGGGTATGGAGAACAAGGGGAGGAAGAGAATAAGATCAAGTTTATAGTAGTGAGATGAATGAGTTTCCTTCACTTGGCTAAACATAGGCTCACCAGTCAGAACCTCAGAAGGTGGTGCATTTACCTGAACCAAGTAGAGGTGACATTATAGCCATGGTCATCTTGCAGTGTGTAGGTAGAGCTGAGCTTGAGTAGTTGTGTTAGGCTTGCATTCCAGTTCGTGTTCTGTGCCCAGCCTAGGGCATACCACTTCCCTTGGAACTGCAAAGGTTATATGACAGGTAGAACCTGGGAATGTGCCCAAAGCCCCCCTCCCATATTGTTCCTTTTGATACCTCTGGGAATGGGCTGGTAAGTCAAAGAAGGAACCTGGGTGAGGAGTTATCCCTGAGTTTATGGGGACATGGAGCCCCGGGAAGGAAGCTGATACAGCTTTAAGAACCTCAGTTTTCTTGTTGGTGAGGAGGGACTGAAGGTCTCCTATTCCCTGAGTGCTCCCATTCAGCACTGCCCTTGAGCCCCTTAGCCTCTCCCTTGTTCTTTTCCTATCCTTACAGCTTCCCTTCCAGAGTCCTTACGTGGTTATCCTGGAAATCTTCTTGCAGAGGGATCTTGCTCAGTGGTGGACTTGGGATCACAGACTGAATATCCTGAGTTTGGATATTCAGCGTACCCAGTAGGGTTAGGCCCATACACAAAAGACCCAGAGCCATGGCTTCAGAACAGCTTCTGGCTGGCACTTATTGAAGAAAGAATAGGAATAATGGGGAGGTCAACAAGAGGGAACTATTTATGTCCCAGTCTGTTCCCACCCACTGGGTTGGACCCATTCGCTCTGTACTAAACATAGCAATTGCAAGTCAGTTGATAGCATCTCCTTCAGCAGTGCACTACGATACCTGCCTCCTCCGGTTGGAATTGTGCAAGGTATAGAAAGGAAAGAAGAAATGAGATAGGAGGTATATGCACAGACCTGTATATCATGGACCAAATCTATGCTTAGTGTGCTTTTTCCCTTTGTCTGATTGATCCTGTCTGTAGGTTAGTGCTTGGAATTCTACAAAATGTCATGTATGATCCTGTGAGCCCTGAATGTTAATGTGTGTGTGTGTGTGTGTGTGTGTGTGTGTGTGTGTATGGATGTCAGTTCAGTGTACCCAAAGAATATGGTAGTAATAAAGGAGGATTCCTGGCATTTTGAGATCAGCCTGGGCTACATAGTGAGCTCCAAATTAGACTACAATATAAAGGGAGGCCCTGTATCCTGAAAAAAAGAAAAGAAAAGGGGAAAGCATGGTCAATGTGGTGATCCATGCCTGTATCCAAGCACTCAGGAGGCAGAGAAAAGAGGATTATTATTAGTTTGAGACCAGTCTGGGCTACAAAGTATGCTGAAAGCCATCCTGAGTTGCATAGTGAAACTCAGAGACAGAAAGAGAGAGAGAGAGAGAGAGAGAGAGAGAGAGAGAGAGAGAGAGAGAGAGAGAGAGAGAGAGAGAGAGAGAGAGAGGAGAGAGGAGAGAGAAATAAAACAAGGAAAGAAAAATGTGTTCATATCTATAGATCCTTTGCCTCGTTTTGGATATTTTAAGGTGAGGAAATAGCAGGTAGACAAAACAGACATTCTGAACAGAGGACAGGATATCTGCTTTTAGCACACTGAGCCCATTCTGGACCTCACAGGGGCCATAGGCCTGACCCTGGAATATACTAAGATATCTTGGATTTCTCTTCTGCACCATGCCTTTAATCTCATTTATAAGAGCAGAAAGGACATCAGGGGAGCCTCAGGGAATTTCATTTCCTCTTAGCCCAGTAGGTAGAGACTCTGAGCCAGGTATGAGATCCATAGATATGGCTGCTTGAAAGATCCAGGTGCTGAAGTTTCAGTGATTGCTGACAGTGGGACCCTACCAATGACAAAATGGTAGCCAGCTATCTACTTAGGAAAAATGGACTGCATAGTGCTGCAGTACACACAAGTGGCTATCAGTCATGGAGTATCAGGATTCGGCCCTGTCCTTCTGGGGTCGTTCAGATCAACCTTATGTCTCTAGCTATAGTAGATTACCAATGTGATCAGCTGCAGAGACTGAGGCCTTGTTGACCTTTCTGGGATAATAGAGTGGGTAGAATACTGTCTCCTCTCTTGTATGCTTATGCTCACAATACTTTCAGAATGGAACAACACCAGCAAAGGGTTAAACCAAAATAATTGCATATCTGGGTGTAAGGTGCTTATGTTCATTAATCCTTTTTTTTAACTATTCAGAAGTATTTAATATGCAAGACATATATGTGTACAAACTACAAGCAATGTAACAAAAATACTTTGTGGTTATTAGCATGATCACAAAGAATCCTGAGCATACAGTTTCTTGAAGTTTAAATTATTTATTGATCTTTGTCACCACTTCATTTGGGCTCTCTTAAACATACAATGTTGGTAAAGTTAAAAATCTTTCAAAGTGATTTTCCTTATCATGGTATATATTTTTTCTAATTTATTGCTTCCCAAACTCAATTAATATGAATCACTCAGGAATCACATTTAAAATGCAGTTTCTGAGCACAAGGTCTAAAATTAATTTCTAACAGGTTCTCAGTTAATACTGACTCAACATTTCAAAAAACAAAGATCTAATTTACTCTGCAAGCCATTCTTTTAGAACATTACTTTTCCTAAAAGACAGTTCTCAACATCCACATTAATTCAGTGAATCATGAATAAAACATCTACACTCAATTACTGCTCCAGAATTTCATTGCAGACTATCTAGCTGTCTACTACAGTTGTTCTAACTCAGGTGTTGTTGAGGTAAAACATATAGAGAGAATGGGATATATTTTAAATGTGGAACCCAATGTTTTGAGCAATGCATATGCCTAAGAAGCCACCACTCTCTCAAAAAGATGTAAAAAATTCTCATTTATACCATCTTCTTGGATCCAACTCTTTCACCTTTCCATTTATTACCAACTAATGTGTGTGTGTGTGTGTGTGTGTGTGTGTGTGTGTGTGTTTATTTTTTTTTCTGCTTTTGGTGGTGGGAACGGAACACAGGGCCTCTGGCATGGTGAGCCAGTAATGGTGACTATGTGCCACAGGTTTGCTATAACTGTACTAGGCAAACGTGTTTTACAAAACTACTCCTCCAGCCCTGAACTATCCTTTAGACTAACTGAAGCTCTTTCTTCTTCAAAGTATACCCCCAGCTCACTAGCTTACCTTCATCTGAACAGGTCTTACTTTTAACACAAAGTCATCAACCTCACTCACTGAACTACAGAAAGGGCTTCTTACAAATTTCTTTGGGCCTGTTCTTGCTTCTTTCTCCCATAACACATTATTCTCAGACTTGTCAGAGTTTCAAAACCATGTATCAAATCAAGCTACTTCTTGCTTCAACCTTTCCAGTGGCTTACATCACAAGCCTGGTTAAGTAACTTCAAATGAGTTTTCCTACATTATTAAGCACCCCCTCCTCTGGCTTCATCTCTTACTACTTTCTACTTTCTGATCATGTGAACTTTTGCCCTGATCTCTTAATACAGCAAGATTTTCCTACATGAGAGATTCAGCATTCATTCTTCTTTTTGCTCTTTACCACCACTTTTATGATTGCCTACATTTTGTCATTCAGGGCTCAACTTCAAAATCACATCTTCATAGAAATATCTCTGGTAGCAAAATCTAAGGAATCTATTCAATCACTTATTAACAGAAATCTTCACTTAATTCTTCAATTAGCATTTGTCTTTAGTATTGCACCTTTTAATATATTTGTCATGGATGTCTTCTTTCAAGAACATAATCTCTGTGACTATGGAGCTTGTCAACAGTGTTCATTGCTGCACCTCCTTTATCTCCTTGGAAGAGTGCCCATCTCATTATAAGATGTATCTCCTAAATAAATGTGTAAACATGGACGACAAATTGTTCATGTTCTGCAGGTACAGACTGTCTGGTGTCCCAAGACATGATCTCATGAAATTTAAAAAAGAATTCAATATCTATTACTAGTAATAAAACAAGATAATTCCTTCACAAAAAAGGAAGGACAAGAAAAAAAAACTGAAGCTCTAACTTGGGGGGAAAATAAAGCACAGGTTAAGTCAAAGTTTACTTCACATAAAGTTTAATCAGTCAAGTCAATGAAAATATAAAAACTTTTGGGTTAGTGTATGGCAGTGGAAATTTAACTTCTGCTGTAAGTAATATAGTATTTAGTGTTTCCATTGACAATCTATGCAGCATAAAGAGCAATTGCATTAAATCTTAATTCATCAGGGTTATGTTCCATAAACTTCTTGCAGACTTCTATGGCATCCTCTAGTAAAGTCTCATCACTAGTTTTCCCATGGTTTATTCGAAATGGTTTCTGCCCATCTAATTCATAGGGATGCCCATCTATACAAACTAGTGCAATAAAACGAAGGTCTACTTTTTCATCTATATTTGGTGCCTCAGTCTGACCTTTGTGGGCACTGGTGTCATGAGTAACTCTAATAGCGTCATAGTTCTGCAGGTATCTGGTTATTTCTTCAGGGCTCATTGACCCAGACTCCTCTAGGAATTTTTTCAAGGTTGATCCAGGTTCGAAGTGCATCTTGTCTTTATTGTTTGCAAGAGCATGAATCAATCCAGTTGTTCCAGAGGCATTGCTAATGATTTGCTTCATGCAACACACTGATGATGTAACATCCTGCCCCTGAGGTTTTATTTTCTGCTCCTCTTCTGAATACTTCACACTTTTGTATAATAGGGAATAGAAGTAACACTGCACAGACTGGTCTTGGTACCATGCTAAGGAGTTCAGGATCCATTCCATATACATCAACAAACTGCCATTTAGGATGTAGACCTAATTGTTTGAGGAACTGGTTGGTAACCTCAGAGTTGGCCTCTAGCAGCAACCACTGCTGACCCTCCATGGCCGGGGTACCTGGCCACTTTCCCTTCATTGATCCTTTACAGTTTTCGTTCTTTCTTTTTTCTGTTTTATGTATTTGGTACAGGGTCTCACTATGCAGCTCGGACTCATGGTGATTTTCCTGTTTTCACCCTCCCCAAGTGGTGGGATTACAAGCATGCATCACCACTCCTGGACTTTGTTGCTGGCTCAGTGTGCCTGGGATGGGGTCAGCATGGCATGTAGGACCAGATATCGAACTCTGGTCCCTGCCCTTGCCAAAGCAGGTATTAGTCCACTGAGTTATCTTGCTGGTCTCATTTACAGTTTTTCAAACTTGGATAGCATGATTGGTACATTGTCATGTTTTACTAGTAAAAATGGGACTTTCTAACTAGGGTTCTTGTCCATTTGAGATCCAAGTCCTCTGGTCCCCCTTGTTTGGAAATTTGCTTTTTTCTATTTTATTCCTCATCATAACACCTGGTAATTTTGCAAGCTAGCTCCTGTATCTAGCTGTCATGGAACCCAATGGCTTAAGCCTAGGCTCTCAGAACTGTTCCCAAGATGGATGATTTTAGACTTTATTCTCTGAGAAGCTATTTCCTCACTGGAGGCCTGGCCATCATCTTAAGGAGGTTTCAATGGATCCCAGATCTTGTGCAGTGACCTTGCAAGATGGTGGAGCCATTAAACTGATGGCCTGACTTGACGTGGCTCCTGGCTTTATATGGGAGCCAATGGGCTCTCCTAGGCTCTATCAATCTACTTTTCATGTTCCAGTCTGAACTCTGGGCTTCTGGGTCTGAAAGAAAGGGATTTTAAAATTTATTTACTTATTTGGTACAAGGTCTCACTACACAGTTCAGGCTCATAGAGATCCTCCTGTCTCAGTGTCCCCTGCACTGGGATTATAGGTGTGCACTACCATGTCTGGTTTGGGGTCTGGCATGACATGCCTTGGATTCCATGGCTTGCATGATATGTGGTACCAGGGATCAAACTCAAGACCTTGCACTTTCCAGGCAGTCATTTAGACTGTTGAGCTATGTCCCCATAGCAGGAAGGGGTTTTAGATGGGTCCCTGAACTGGTGACGAGGGTACGAATACCAGGCAGGTCCTCACACTGCACAGTCTTCTACTGTGCTTCTCCATGTGGGCTAGATGATGCAACTACAGGAAGTGAAGCTGAGAAGAGTTGTGGCTACCAGAATCTGCCAACCTCCCTGCTCCTTCTCTTTGTCCTCTCCCAGCCCTAGGGGCTCCACTTCCATCACATCCTATGATCTTGAAATGTGCCCTCAGCCAGGCATGGTGGCACTTGCCTGAAAATAGCAGGCCGTGGGAAAAAAATTACTGTGGTGAGGTCCTCACAAAAAATCTAAAATAAAAGGAGCACTTGACTGTCCTTCAATGGGAAGCATACCTGTATCTAATTCATTTGGCTATAGGAAGGACTTTCCAGCACTTCATTTCAGGATCAATTTAGAATCAAGTCAAGACTTGATATTGGAAAATGTTTCTTAACTCTATTCTGAGATCACCTTTCCTGATAAGTCATTCATTTTCCCTGGGCTGTGACATTTACCATAGAGAGATATTTAAAATATAGAACCTGTCATAATGAATATTCTGAGCTGGAAGAATAAAGGTGAAACAATAATTCATAGAATAGAATTTTAATGATAGAGGATGGCCCCAAAGCATGAAATTTGTATTTTGAATCTATACTTCTGTAGTGACTTCAAGAACCTCTAGAGTTGGACAATTAAAGTGAAAACTTAAACAGAAATCGTGATTAACATGTGTTTCTACATTGAATTATGAAGAACTAACAAGAATGAGAACTTTTTCAAGCCAGGAAGGATCAGCGGATATTTTAGCTATGTATAGAATCCCAATTATAATAGCTAAGTCTTGGATATGATTTCAATGTCCTTCAACAAATGAAAGAGAATGTAGAGTCATCTTTAAAAATGCATGCACCTTGAGGTCTTAATGCTAAGTGACATAAACACAGGCAAAATATCATGCAGTTTATGTTTTATATAAATCTAAAATATAAATAAAAAGCAAAATAAAATATTGCAATTAGAAAATATGGAGGTGGCTCTTTTGCAAGAGATGGAATGAGGGAGTAAGGGAGAGGAAGGCAAGGTAATTAAAAATAATTAAGATTCGTTATATACATGTACCAACTCTGCACAAGGAATATAATCATTATGTATCAGAAATCTATATTAATAAGTAATATTTTTCAATTTTTATTTCTTTTTTTGAGTTCTTACACTAGGGAGACAATATGATATTTACACATGTGTGTCTGATTTATTTCACTTATGAATATACCTTCAAGTTGCATCCATTTATATATGAAGGTTTTGAGTTTATTTTTCTTTATAGCTGAGTAATACTCCATTGTATATAAACATCACAACCTTTTCATCCATTCCTCATGTGACGGACATCTTGGTTGTTTCCAAGATTTGGCTATCACAACTAACAAGTAATGGAAATTGTAAAAAAGTGAAACAAAACTATTTTTTAACGTTACAATCACTTTAAAAAATAAAAAAAAATAAGTAGGATAAAAAGGTGCTGTCTTGACTTTGAATGTTTGTCTTTCTATTTCTTAAACTTTTTTTATTTTATTGTTTTACTTTCTGGTACCAGGAATCAAACTTAGGACCTTGAACTTGCCAAGCAGAGGCTGCACTGCTATACTGCATCCCCAGGCAAATGTTTGTCTTTCTATTGTGGGGCCTCATGAATAGCTATTAGATTGGCCTCTAATGATTTTGCTTCTCTTTCTACATTTTGCACTGTTATGCATTTTGCTTGTATGTTCTACAATGTACTCTGGTGTATGTGGTAAGCTTCTTACTGAAAAGATCATGAACAATATAATTTTTAATCGCTGTTGTCATTTTCCTAGGAATACCTGAGAAGGTAGTCTTGTATAATAAAGCCCAAAATGTAGCAAACATTAGACTGTCAACCCAAGGTCAGTTTACAATTATAGAGTTGATGTCTGTCAAATGGCCGTCGGGCCACATCCTTGTTGTTTTTGGGAGTTTGCATTACCATGGCATTGTAAACCTTTCCTTAGGAATAGTCATAGGCAAGATGATTGGACAAATCGTTTTCTTCCATCTTTGTGGTTATTGAAAGCAGGATGAGAGTCACTGCAGTGATTGATTCTGATCTTGTTTTTCTGGTCAGCCTCCCTCTGTCCTTGATTGTTTCTGTGCTACAGAAACAATAGTTAACATAAACTATGAAGAAGGAACACAGTGGAACTTTCATAATATACACATTTTACAAATACTCTGTGCTGTGTTTACTTCTCTAGTGTTTTTGGTGTTGACAACTAAGGATTTACAACTGCACATGTTTCGTTTGTTGTTTTGAGACAGATTCTCACTATGTAGGTCAGGCTTTCCCAGAATGTACTCTGTAGGCCAAGCTGCTCTGAAACTCCTAGCACTTCTGGCCCCCAGAGATTCTTCTGGACTGCTAAGAATACATGTACATTTCATCATGCTTGGTGTTCTGGATCAGGCTACATAACTCAGATCTCAGCCTCAGGATCTTGTCTCAGGAACAGGAAGGAAAATGGAAACTGCATGCCTCCTTCATATGGGTGGAATGTTGATAACAGCGTTTCTGAAGTAGGATAACATCTGCTGAGAACAGTTCTTAAGATTCAGGAATCTGGATATAAGAGAAAATATGGGTTCTCCTTAACTTATTCCTTATCTACCCATTCTTTACAGTTGCTGTTCCATGAAATGTGTGCTATCCCTCAACTTGGTCTTCTTACTGGAAAATAGAAGTAGGCCAATTGTGGAGGTCGCTGAGCTAGTCCAGTAATAGTGCTCCTCTTGGTTCCTTTTGTAGTCTGAAATAGTTTTCTTTGTCTTTCTTTACATGTTTGTCTCTCTCCTGACAGACCTGAGACTTGAAGGAGAAGTTCTACTGGGTTGGGAATGAGTGAAACAGATGTTTGGAAACCCCACAGGAGGAATCCGGAAAGTGTCTGTTCAAAAGAGGTGAAAACAAGTCATTTCACTGTGGAAAAGCTTTTAACTGTAATAAAGCAGCAGAATTTATCAATGGCAGAACAGAGGTACATACAGCATTTGTGTACATTATTGAAACAGGCAAGGGAACATGTTAGTACTCATTCTTTTTGAAAAATACTGGAATAAAGGCAATCTCAGAACACCAGCTATCCTGAACAAGTCCAGAAGATAAGGACATAGAAGAAATTGGAAGTCATACACCTCAAATTTCTGAAATGATAGAAAACTGAAGTAAAGAAACAATTGCATCAGGCTATAGAATAAATCAGACCAGAAATAATAACCAGGTTAAAAAAAATGACAAAAGTCACAAAAGAATTGCTCATCACATCTAAAGAAGGTATAGATAAAAACTTAGAGGAAAATAGAAAAATGATACAAACATTGAACAATATAAGAGAATTAGAATGCATGAAATGGATTCAAATACACAGCCAGGTCTAAGAATTCCATTGAAAGGATCTGAAAGTATAAAAATGAAGTATACATCACGGGGCCATAATATTAAGTTGAGCTGTAAATGGCTATGGTCGACAACATCTTCGGATAACTCACTATTGTTGTGGAATGCTGGACTGTGTTGGATTGTGGTGTCGAGTTCAAGCACTTAAGTTAGTTGAATGATAATGGAGTGCCCATCTCTGACAGGTGTAGAGCAAGGAAGGGGTATAGAATGGAAGAATCATGATGTGTGTGTATGGACAGTACAGTTGGGATAGATAACGCTCTGCTTCTACATAATTCTATGAGAGGCAAGATTTGCACTAATTGTAGTTGGACAGGATATTATGTCTACTTCTAGTACAACGGACAACCACTAGGAAAATAACAAGGTAGAAAGTATTTTTTTAATTTTTGTTTTATTGAAGTACAAATATCGATGAGACATTTTTAAGATACCTTGACAAGATGGATTTGATAAATTAATACATTGCAAACTGTTTTCATAATGTTTTGATATTCTACAAGGTGCATACATACTATTATACTTACAAACATTATCATACCGTATGTCTCTTATCATTAAATAGAGTGTAGCTGTTTGCGTATCTTATTTTTTTATACCTGAATTACATCAAAGATTCAATAATTAATACTTTATACCTTGTTCTTTTCCCAGTGGTATCAATTATTGAATCTTTGATGTAATTCAGGTATAAAAAATAAGATAGCAAATAGCTACAGTCTCTTAATTTACTGATAAGAGACACACGGTATAATAATGTCTGTGAGTATAATATCATGTATGTACCTTCTATGATACTAAAACATTATGAAAACAGTTTGCAATGTATTAATTTATCAAATCCATCTTGTCAAGGTATCTTAAAAATGTCTCATCGATATTTGTACTTCAATAAAAGAAAAGTAAAATAAAAATAAAAAAATAAAAAAAATTGAATAAATATGCCAGAAAGAAATAAAAGGAGAAAAAATCATGATGTGTGTGTATAGACAGTACAATTGGGATAGATAACGCTGTGCTTCTACATAATTCTATGATAGGCAAGATCTGCACTAATGGTGGTTGGACAGGATATTATGTCGGCTTTTAGTGCTATGGTCATCCACTAGGTAAATAATTATTGAATCTTTGATATAATTCAGCTATAAAAATACTTGTAAATATATCATGTATGCACCTTGTACAATACCAAAACGTTATGAAAACAGTTTGCAATGTATTAATTCATCGACTCTGTATGGTTAAGATGTTTTGAAACTGTCTGATTGACATTTGTATTTCAATAAAATAAAAATAAATGGAAAAAATAAACAAATAAATAAATGAATGAATAAATTTTCAGGACTTGGATTAAAAAAAAAGAAATAAAAGGAAAGCAAATGTGAAAAAAAAAGAAAAAACAAAGGATCTGACAAAATACTCAGTGCCACTGTAATGCAGAAAAAAACAGGGGTAGCTATACCTAATTACTAATAATGCCAACTTGTAAGCAAAAGTGATTAAAAGAGATAAAGGTTGTTACATAGTTGTTAGGGGGAAACTGCAAAAGCAAAACATAACAATCATAAATATTTATGTACTGAGTATAAGAGCACCTAAGTATATAAGACAAATTTAAGCAGACATAAAAATTCAAATGAGCAATAATAATAACATTGTATTGGAGGACTTCAACATGCCACTCTCACAAAGAGATAGATCAAGTACCCCAAAAATCAACAAAATAACAAAATTAAACTAAATATGTGAAGAAATGGACTTAGTAGACATTTACAGAGTGTTGCACTTAACCAAATCAGAATGCATCTTCTTCTCAGCTGTACGTGGAATATTCTCTAAAATAGATCATATACTAGCACATACAGCATGGTTGAATAAATGAAAAGGAACTGAAATTATCCCATGAATATTGTCTGAGCATAGTGCAATGAAACTGGAAACTATTGACAAAAGAAATATCAAAAACTCCATAAACACATGGAAAGAAAGTAATACCCACATGAATAACCAGTAGGTCACAGATGAAATTAAAGAAGAAATTAAACAATATTTACAATCAAATTAGAATGCAGATACAACGGAGAAGAACCTTTGGGATGCAATAAAAGCTGTCTGTGGAGGGAAATTTATAGTGGTAAATTCTCACATCAGGAAAGCTGAACAAGCCCAAAAAATGATCTTATGTTGGACCTCAAGCTACTAGAAAAAAAGAGCAAGTCAAACTGAAAGCCTAAAGAAGCCAGGAAATTATAAAGATCTGAGTAGAAATTAAAGCAATGAAGATGAAGAAAACAGTACAAAAAATTGATGAATCAAAGAGTTGGTTCTTTAAAGGAGTAAATAAAATTGACAAGCCCTTAGACAACTTCATCAAAAAGAGGAAAGAAAATATCGAAATTCAACCAATAAGAAACGAAGAGGGCAAAATCAGTACAGATCAAATAGAAATTCAGAATATAAACAATACCTACTTTCAAAATCTTTACTCTTATCAGAAGGAAAACACAGAGAAATAGACAGATTTCTAGATACATATGAATCATCAAGCTGAATCAGGAAGATATAGAAATTCTGAACTACCCAATATCAGTGAATGAAACTGAAATTTAATAAAAAGCTACCAACAAAGAAAAGCCCATGCCCTGATGGATTCACAGATGAGTTATACAAAATTTAGGGAAGACTTAATGGTAATTCTTTCCAAACTTTTCAATGAAATTGAAAAGGAAGTAATTTTCTCATTCTTGGAGATAAGTATTACTCTGAACCAAAAAAGACTCAATCAAAAAGAACTACAGGCCAATCTCCCTAATGAACACAGAAGCAAAAATCCTTAATAAAATACTAGCAAACAGAATGCAGCAAATCATCCAAAAGATTATAAGTTATGATCAAATGGGATTCATCACAGGAGTGCAGGGATGGTAGATTATACACAAATCCATAAATATAATACACCAGATCAACAGAACCAAAGAGAAGAACCACAGAATCATCTCAATAGATGCAGAAAAAGCTATTGACAAAGAACAACATTCATTTATGATAAAAACTCATACACAGATGTCCACTGTCACCACTTCTATCCAATATAGTTCTGGAAATATCAGTTAGAACAATTAGACAGGAGAGAAGAAAAAATTGAATAATTACTGGAAAGGAAGAACTGAAAATATCATTATTTGAAGAGGGCATGATACACTACATAGAAGATCTGAAAAACTCCATCACAAAACTTGTAGATTTTACAATCACATTGAATAGCATAACAGGACACAATGTCAACCCTCAAAAACAATAGCATTTCTATGCACAAACAACAAATGCACCTGGAGAGAAATTAGGGAAATCACACCTTTCACAGTAATATCTCCCCTCAAAAGCAACCCAACCAACCAACCAAGCAAACAAAAAAACAACCCCCTAAAGCCATAGGAATCAATTTCACAAAGGAAGTAAAAGATTTATACACAAAAAAATTATGGTACTCTGAAAAAAGATTGAAGGGGACTTCAGAAGTTGGAAAGATATTCCCTGCTCATGGACAGGAAGAACCAACATTGTGAAAATGGCCATACTCCCAAGATTGTTATACACATTCAATGCAATCCCAACTAAAATACTGTTAATGTACTTCCAAGAAAACTAGAACTAGAAGAAACCTACAATAGCAAAAGCGACATAACCAAACATGAAAAACATTGAAAGTTTAAGTTTTTACATTGTGGGTTTTTTTTGTTTTGTTTTGGGTAGGCTTTTAAATTGTTAGAAAATTTAAAACCATGTGGTTATCTGACTTGAATTAGAAACAAGTCTGTAAGACAATTAAAAAAAGTTGTATGAAATGCATTATTTTTCTTATTTACTTTGTTTTTTAAATAAAGATTTGTGTTAAAATGACCTTAAAAATAACCCTAAGTCACATAGGGTATCACTTATCACTCTCTGTTACAGAAATATAACTATTTTTACTTGAATGTTTTCAAATAATTCAACATTTTTCAAAATAAAGATGTTATCCAACTTTCAGCTGTTAAATTTATGAAATATATTCTAAGTTTCTTATGGAGAGGACCCAACTAGACTAAACTATTTTGATAACCTTACAGGACACTGAGTTTCGGATAGAGATGATTATCTGAACAGATTTGATCAGGGCTAGGATTACAGGCATGCGCTGACATGATGGGTTTCAGTGGCTGGCTCAGCTTGCCCCAGGGCGGGCCAGCATGACATGTTATACTGGGGATGGATACCTGGGTCCTTCCACTTATCAGGCAGGCACTTAGACCGCTGAGCTATCTCCCCAGCCCTGGCTGACTTTTTATATCCATTAGCATTTCCTTTATATAGTTTATATCCATTAGCATTTCCTTTATATAGTGTTATTTGGTGCATATACATTTGTTTATTAACTCTTGGACTTTTTTCCTTAACAAATATATCAATGACCTTTTTTGCTTCTTCTGATCTGTTTTGGCTAAAAACCTATATTGTTTTCTAAAAATGGGCATTTCTGCTTTTTTTTTTGTGGTTCGTTTACATGCAGTATGTTTCCTTCCTTTAACTTTCAGTCTATGAATTTATTTTCGAGTTAAATGTTTTCTTTTAAAAATCTTTTCATTTGCTTATTTGTTTATTTGGTACAGGGTCTGTCAACATAGCTCAGACCCATAGTGATCCTCCTGTCTCAGCCTCCCCAGTGCTGGGGTAACAGGTGTTCACCACCAAGCCAGATCTTTGTGGCTGGCGTGGTGCACCTGGGGTTCTGGTGTCAGCATGGCACATGGTGCTGGAGATGGAACCCAGGTCTTTCTGCTTTCCAGGTAGGCACTTAGACCACTGAGCTATCTCCCCAGTCCTGAGTTATATATTTTCTTCTTTAAGCAGTTAGTAGATCTTGATTTTTGGTCTGTTTTGTCTATATTTCTTTTTATTGGTGAATTGAGACCATCTACATTGATGGTTATAAGTGAAAGGCAATGACTTATCCATTTCATTAAATTGTTTTCTTGGTGTTGGTTCCTTTTTACCCTTTCTTTTGAATTTTTTGCCTTGCCTGGTGCATTGATTGCATTGAGATACTTGGCTGTGGGAAAACTGTGACTCGTACCCACTTTATAATAGTCTTAGCCATGTTCTTAAGTTTCCATTCTTGGCTTGACGGTTTGTGAAGTGAAAACTGCCATTATTCTGATGGGTTTTCCTTTAAATGTGATCTGTTTCCTTTCTTTAGTGGCTTTTGGTATACTGTTCCTGTGCTGAATTTCTGAAATCTTGATTATTATATGTCTGGGAGTGGTTTTAATTGGGTTAATGTTATTTTGAGTTCTATATGTTTTGGTTACTGAATGTCAGATTGTTTCCCCATATTTGGGAAGTTTTGTGCTATTACTTCTGCCCATATTCTTTTTATATCATTTGTATTGACTCCTTCCTTCTCATTGATGTCTATTAGTCTCACATTGTTCTTCTTTGCATCATCCTGCAGGTGTTGAATTATTTTTTCCTGCATTCTCATTGTTTTTAAGAAATCTTTACTTACTTTCTCACTAGGGGAAATGGTGTCTTTAAGGTCAGAAAGTCTATTTTCACTTTCACTCAAATGGATTTTCCAGCTTGTGATTGAGGTTTTAATTTCCTGTATATCACTTTGGATCTGTTTCATGCATTCTATTTCTTTCCTATATTGCTTATCCAGGGGATCCATCATTTTTTATATTCTGCCATATTTATCAGTGTGTTCTTTAGAAGCATTTAGTGCTTCTTTGATCATTGTTATTACTACATTTTTTTTACTTCAGTAATTATTTGTGATCTGATCTCTTCTATACCCTTCTGCAGTTGTTTCTTTACTTCCAATGCTATTATTTCAGAGATTTCAAGTGTATGATTTCCAATTTCCTCTATGCTAGTGTCATCTACCTTTATACTTGGTGGACTCGGAGCCTGAGCCTGTTTTTTAATTTCTTCTCTTTGTCATTTTGTATAGTTTTGGCCTTTGGTGTAGAGCTTAGATAGAGTTATTACGTTAGTTCCAGGTCTGGATCTTCAAAGTTCAGTCCCCTCCAGGTGGATGTGGCTTGGGTCTGGCTGCTGTGCTCCACTTATTCCTACTGCAGCCTTGCAGGTGAACCCTTTGTCTCACACTAGCAAGATGTTCTGTTCTTGAATCATCTGGGTGGGTCTTTCCTCTAGCCTCCTTGCAGGGAGTGCTGCTGAAGGGTTCCATGCTAGGCCTGTGCTCTGGGGTGCTTCAGGATCTGGAAGCCTTGGCAGTCTCATTCACATGCCTGACCTGCGCTCTGGGTTGCTTTAGGGTCCGGTGGCTTGGGTGGTCTCTCTCACATGCCAGGCCTGTGCTCTGTATAGCTTAGGACCTAGCTCAGTAAAAGTTATTTTTTACGGGCAATAAATGAAAAAAAAAGACATAAGAAAAAAATATGTCACAGGATAGTTCTGATACAATGCTGTATATGGTTAGATTTCTAAACTTCTGTGTAAAAATAAGTGTCTATTCCTATTTTTTTATATTTGTTTTCCTCATATTCTGTAAGGACTTAGAGTTCAATACATCAATACTTCATGGGAAATACCTGTTCCACATAATGCCTAAGATGTTTGATATTTAGACACATAGGTTAAATTGAACTGTATATGTTACAGGATAATAATCAGCTTTCCTTCTGGAGGGTTAATAACCTAAGTTTGCAGAGAAAAATTAAAGATAAGGAAGGGCTGGAAGGTCAGCCAGCATTTTGGCCTTTGCCTTTCAAGGTCAGTGAAGACTGAGGACATTGGAGAATTTGTAATGTAACATCGTGTAACTCAGTTGTGCCCCAAATTTTCTGATCAAGGAGATTATGGAACGACAGAGGAATGCGATCGATGATTTAGAGTGTGCCTAAGGAGAGTCCCATGGAGAGAGAAACATTCTTTTAGGCTTTCACAGAGAGCAAATTAGTGAAGCAATGGCCGTGACTCATCCACATGGCTGACACTGACAAAGGATCAACAAGATGCGGTATAGGGTTACAGGATAAATCCTGAGGTGACTTGACTGATCTTATCACACACAAAAGTTACATTTCATGTTATATAGATACTGCTTAATCTTGGTCTTAACCATGCAGCAGAAAAGTGTAAAAATGAAGTATATAAAGTAAAGCCATATTCATATGATGAGTTGTAAAAGGGTCTAATGAAGAAATTCTGTCGATAACCCAGTTCTATTGTGGACTGCTGGACTGTGTTGGAGAGTTTGCTGAATTCAAGCACCTTTAGTACTTAAATGCCAATGGAACCCCCATCTCTAACAGGACTGAGCAAAAACAGTAGATACAAAGAAAGAACCATTTTGTGTTTGTATATACAGAATAGTTAGGATAGATATACAGCTCATTTCACTTGATTCTATGAGAAGAGAGAATAGTAGTAATGGTGTTTGGACAGGATATCCTGTCTGGTTCTTGTATTATGGATAACTAGTAAGAAGATAACAATGTAAAATATATGCATAAATTGAAAATGTCCTATTAATCAGCTTTGGAACTCTCTCTTTGATATTTGTCTCTCAATAAAATAAAAAATATATGTTTATTCTTCCTTTTATTATATCCCTTCCCTTCAATTCTTCTTCCCATTTAGAAGTCTTTTTTTCTGCTTTTTCCTTCCGTTTGCTTTGCAAAACATTTTTATTCATTTTAGTGAGAAAAAAAGATAAAGTAGCAATGAAACAGTTTCAAAACAGTTTAGTGGGACAGGTAAAATAATTAATATATTGCATATTGTCTTCATAGTCTTCCATTTGCTTTTTAAAACCTTTTTTATTCCTTTGCTTCCCTGCAATCCCTGTTGCTCCCTTTTGTATTTGAAGAAGTTCTTCCTGCTTCCCAAAATGTAATCTCCATTTTACTCCATATTTGTCCCTCCAGTTTTTGTTGACCACTGCAACAAAAGCTGGCTTGAAGTCCAAAGTGGACTTAATGCACTGGAAAGCCAGGCTGGAGTATTGAACTGCAAATGCAAGCCAAGGGCTGGAGGCCTAAGCTCAATCTAAGTCCAACCCTATGGCTGTACAGTAAAAGCCCCCTTGCTATCAAGCCCCACCCCCCACCGCCAGAACTGTGCCTTGATCACCCTACTTGCCAACTTAGCCTACTGTCCCTCTGAGGCACTCTGCCATTCAGTTCCATGAACCTATGGGAAGGCCCATCCCAGTGCTTCCTGCCAAGGTGCTTTGGTGTCAGGGGCCAGCTGGTTGGGAAGCCAGCCCCAGACAGCCTAGAGGAGAAGCAGGCATTCTGAAATCTCTATGCTGTACCATCCAGCTCTTATAGCCTAGACTGAGAAAAATGAGAAGTATAGTTCTCAGGAAGTCTTATGACTTCATACTCCTGATCACTGTCTCTCTGGGACCCTAGCCTATCTCCTTTACCTTAGTTATGCTGTACTACAATTCTCTGGTACTGGGTCTCGTTACCTGGCTTTCAGTAGTTCAGGATATTTTCTTTTTTTTTTTTTTTTTTTTCCTTTTATTTTTTTTTTATTGAAATACAAATGTCAATCAGACAGTTTCAAAACACCATAACCATACAGAGTCGATGAAATAATACATTGCAAACTGTTTTCATAATGTTTTGGTATTGTACAAGGTGCATACATGA
>PVKA01032043.1:14970-25800 GCA_004027165.1 Ctenomys sociabilis | reverse complement strand
TTTACCTAGTGGATGACCATAGCACTAAAAGCCGACATAATATCCTGTCCAACCACCATTAGTGCAGATCTTGCCTCTCATAGAATTATGTAGAAGCACAGCGTTATCTATCCCAACTGTACTGTCTATACACACACATCCTGATTTTTTCTTTCTACAACCCTTCCTTTGTCTACACCTGTCAAAAGTGGGCACTCCAGTTTGATGGAGAAGTGAAATACTTCCAGAACAAAGAACTAAAGAATTTCATGATGACAAAGCAATCCCATCAAAGGGTGCTGATAGATATTCTGGAGAGAGACCACAATGACCAAAACTCCACAAATGAGAATGGAAGGAACCCAGTAAACAGGACAGACAATTACACAGGATACAAAGGAGTAAACAAAAGCAGGTAAAAATAAGATAAGTAAGCAACTACACTCTTAATTCACTGATAAGAGATATCTGCTAAAATAATATCTGTAAATATAATATCATGCATGCACCTTGTGCAATACCAAAACATTATGAAAACAGTTTGCAATGTATTAATTCATCCAATGTGTATGGTTAAGGTGTCTTGAAACTGTCTGATTGACATTTATATTTTAATAAAATAAAAATAAATAAAAAAAAACAAAAGCAGGTAAATATCATGACAATCGTAAGTCAACATATTTCAGTTATAACCATCAACGAAATGGACTCAATTCACCAATTAAGAGAAATAGACTGGCACAGTGGATTAGGAAACAAAGTCCAACAATATTCTGTATACAAGAAACACACTTCACTCAAAAGGACATTCATAGGCTCAAAGTCAAAGGATGGAAAACAATACTACATGCCCCAGAACCTCAGAAAAAAGCAGGAGTGGCAATTCTGTTCTCAGACAGTCTCAACTTCAAACCAAGAAGGATCAAACGAGACAAAGAAGGCCACTATATACTGGTCAGGGGAAAAATTCAAGAGCAAGAACTAACACTCATAAATATCTATGCACCAAACACAAGAGCACCCAACTCCTGTAACACAAATCTTAAAGGGCATGAAAAACTTAATGTCTAAGAACACAATCTTAACAGGAGACATTAACACACACATATCTCAAAAAGATAGAGAGATACTCCTTAGCAAGGAAGTAGCAGAACTGAACCAGAGCTTGGAACAAATGGACCTGGTGGACATATACACAGTGTTCCACTCAACCACAGCTGAATACACATTTTTTTCAGTTGCACATGGGTCATTTTCCAAAACAGACCACATAATATTCCAGAGGTCATGCCTAAGTATATGCAAGGAAATAGAAATTATCCCATGCATATTATCTGACCACAGTGCAATGAAACTGGAAATAAATGACAAAAGAAACCAGAAAAACTCACTAAATTCATGGAAACTAAACAACACCCTACTCAGCAGTCAATAGGTCACAGAAGAAATTCAACAAGAAATTCAAAAATATCTACAATTCAATGAAAGTTCAAGTACAATTTACCGGAATTCATGGGATGCGAAAAAAGCAGTTCTTAGAGGAAAAATCATAGACATGAACTCACACATTAGGAAAACTGAACAGGAGCAAATTAGCACCCTAATGTTGCACCAGCAACAACTAGAAAAAGAAGAGCAAACAAAACCCAGAGCGCAAAGACATGAAGAAATCATAAAGATTAGAGCAGAAATTAATTCAATTGAGATGAAGAAAACAGTTCAAAGAATCAATAAATCAGAAAGTTGGTTCTTTGAAAGACTGAATAAAGTTTATAAGGATCTAGCCAACCTCATCAAAAAAAGGCAAGAGAAAATTCAAATACATGCAATGAGGAATGAAAAGAGTGAAATCACCACACACCCAGAGGAAATTCAGAAGATTATTAATACTTACTCCGAGAATCTTTATGCTCACAGAATAGAAGACACAGAAGAAATGGACAGATTCCTCGAAAGGTACAAATTACCAAAACTGAATTAAGAAGAGATAACAACTCTCAAGAAGCCAATAACATCAAACAAAATAAGAAACATAATAAAAAGCCTACTGACAAAGGAAAGTCCAGGTCCTGATGGATTCACAGCTTGAATTCTACAAGAAATTTATAGAAGATATAATCCCCACACTCTGCAAACTCTTCAATGAAATTGAAAAGAAAACCCTCCTCCCAAAATCATTTCTGGAGGCAAGTATAATACTGATTCCAAAATAAGGGAAAGACACAACCAAAAAGGAGAACTACAGGCCAATCTCCCTCATGAACATAGATGCAGAAATACTCAACAAAATCTTGGCAAATAGAATACAGCAAATCATCAAGAAGATCATACACCATGACCAGGTAGGATTCATCCCAGGAATGCAAGGATGGTTCAATATTTGAAAATCTATAAATGTAATACACTATATTAATAGATTGAAATCTAAAAAACATATAGTCATCTCAATTGATGCAGAGAAACCTTTTGAGAAAGTCCAACACTCATTCATGTTCAAGGTCCTACAGAAAATTGATAGAGATGGACTCTACCTTAACTTCATAAAAGCCATCTATGACAACCCAAAAGCTCATATAATCCTAAATGGGGAAAAACTGAAATCTTTTACTCTTAAATTAGGTACAAGACAAGGATGTCCTCTACCCTCCTATTCAATATAGTCTTGGAATCCTTAGCAACAGCCATTAGAAAAGAGGGAGAAATCAAGTGAATAAGAATAGGTAAAGAAGAAGTTAAATTATCACTATTTGCAGATGACTTGATACTTGGAAGACCCCAAAAATTCCACCAAGAAACTACTAGAACTGATACATAAATTCAGTAGCATAGCAGGATACAAAATCAATACTCAAAAGTCAATAGCATTCCTCTACACAGATAACAAACACACTGAAAGGGAAACAATAGAAACAATACCTTTTACAGTAGCACCATGGAAAATTAAACACCTTGGGATTCACTTAACCAAGGAAGTCAAAGATCTTTTCATGGAAAATTACAACACACTAAGAAAAGAGATTATAGAAGATTTCAGAAAATGAAAAGATATTCCATGCTCCTGGATAGGAAGTACCAACATCGTGAAGATGGCCATACTCCCAAAATTGCTGTCCAGATTTAATGCAATCCCTATCAAACTGACACCAACATACCTCTCAGACCTAGTGAAATCATTCCTAAAATTTATTTTGAACTACAAACGACCTAGAATAGCAAAGGCAATCTTGGCCAATAAAGACAAGGCAGGACGCATCACAATTCTTGACCTGAAATTATACTACAAACTCACTGTGATAAAATCAGCATGGTATTGGCAACAAAATAGGATTAATGGAATAGATTAGAAGGTGCAGAAGCATCTATGAACACACTCAGCCATCCTATCTTCGACAAAGGGGCCAATCATACTTACTGGAAGAAAGATAGCCTCTTTAATAAATGGTGCTGGAAAACATGGCTTTCTACATGCCGAAAACTAAAACTTGACCCATCTCTATCACGATGTACTAAGTTAAAGTCAAAATCGATTAAATATTTAAACATTAAAACAGAAACACTCAATCTCCTGGAAGAGAAAGTAGGAGGAACTCTTGAAGACATAGGGGTAGGTAAAGAGTTCATGAACAAACATATATTTGCACGGAAAGCTCTTGAAAGAATCAACAACTGGGATCAACTCTTCTTGAGGAGCTTCTGCATGTCAAAAGAAATTGTCAACAGAGTGAAAAGACAACCCACCAATTTTTAAAAAGTCCTAACTAAAAGCAATCAGACAGAGGTCTGCTGTCTAGAATATATAAAGAACTAAGCTATAACAGGGCCCTCAAATTCAAAGACCCAATTCAGAAATGGGCATCTGAGATGAATAAATACTTCTTAGAGAACAACATTCAAGAAGTGAATAAATATATGAAAAAATGTTCCACATCGCTAGTCATCCATGAAGTGCAAATAAAAACAACACTGAGATACCATCTCACTCCAGAAAGAATGGCTATCATAAGTAAATCAACCAACAACAAATGTTGGAGAGGTTGGGGGAAAGGGAACATTTCTCCACTGCTGGTGGGAAAGTAGACTGGTACAACCATTGTGGAGGTCTGTGTGGAGACCTCTCTAAATGTAGGAGTAGAAATCCCATTGAAGTCGGCTATCCCCCTATTGGGAATTTTCCCAGAGGAACTGAAAACATTGTATCATAGTGATATATGTGTACCTATGTTTATAGCAGCACACTGTGTGATAGCAAAATCTTGGAAACAACCAAGATGTCTGTCACGTGAAGAATGGCTGAAAAAGATGTGGTATTTCTATATAATGGAGTATTACTCAGCTATTAAGAATGATAAGTTTGAAGCATTTATGCTGAAGTGGATGCCACTTGAACATATACTCATAAGTGAAATAAACCAGACACACATGTGTAAATATCATATAGTCTCCCTAGTATAAGAAGTGAAAAGAGGAAATACAAATGGAAATGTACAACAACTAAAAACAATTGAGTCAGATAAGGCAAAGTGAACGGCATATGCTGCAGGGTACTAATCAGCTTTACTTCTGGATGGTTAACAATCTAAGTTCACAGATCAAAATTGGAGCAATGGAAGAGCCACAAGGCCAGCCAACATGTTGGCCCTAGCATTTCAAAGTCAGCATAGACTCAGGACATAGGTGAAACTTTACTGCACCGTCATGAAACTCAGTTGAGCACCAAATTTTTTGAACAAGGAGATTATGGAGCCACAGAGGAAAGAGATCCAAGTTCTATAGTGTGCCTGAGGAGAGTTACATGGAGAGAAAACTTTTTCTCAGACTCTCACAGAGAGCAAACTGGTCAAGCATTGGTCGTTAATCATCCACATGGATGACACAGACAAAGGAAGTACAGAATAAGGTACAGGACTACAAGATAAACCGTGATGGGTCTTAATTGACCTCATAAGGACGAAACAGTACATGTGTTGGTATATAGGTCTTGCTCTATGTAGGTCTTTACCATCAGCAAATAAACATAAAAATGAGGTATACAACGCAGGGCCGTAATAATAAGTTGAGCTCTAAATGGCTATGTTCGACAACTTCTTTAGATAACTCACTATTGTTGTGGAATGCTGGACTGTGTTGTCAAGTTCAGGAACCTAAATTGATTTAATGACAATGGAGTACCCATCTTTGACAGGTCTAGACTAAAATCGGGTATACAAAGGAAGAATGATGGTGTGTGTGTATGGACAGTATAGTTGGGATAGATAATGCCATGCTTCTACATAATTCTATGAGAGGCAAGATTTGCAGTAATGGTGGTTGGACAGGATATTATGTCGGCTTCTAGTACTATGGACAACCACTAGGAAAATAACAAGGTAGAAAGTATTAATTATTGAATCTTTGATGTAATTCAGGAATAAAAATTAAATACTCAAACAGCTACATTCTCTTAATTTACTGATAAGAGACATATGCTATAATAATGTCTGTAAGTATAATATCATGTGTGCACCTTCTATGGTACCAAAATATTATGAAAACAGTTTGCAATGTATTAATTTATCAAATCCATCTTGTCAAGTTATCTTAAAACTGTCTCATTGATATTTGTACTTCAATAAAATAAAAATTAAAAAAAATAAATCAAAACTTCAAGGTTTTACTTAGAACATTAGTGTAAGAGAGGAAAGAAGAAGAAAATCAGTTTAGCAAAGGCAGTGTCTCAAGGTTAAACAGTTTTCTTAGGGAAAGGTGAAGGACAAAGGACAGACTAACGCTCCTCATCAAACCAAAATGCTTGCTGTTTAACCGTTCACTTCTCACAGAGCCTGTGTGCCCTACACTAACTATTTACTCCTCAGCCAAGTCCCCCACACTCCTCTCAATTTTATGAAAAGACTTGTGGATTATTGGTATTAGAACTTCTCTGTAGTTCTTCTAGAATTCTACTGAACCTGACTCCATCAGGATTTTGTTTTTTGCTTTTGTTTTCAGGGTACTGAGGATCGAATTCAGGACCTTCCTTCCTCTTGCCAGGCAGGAGCTTAAGCCATTGAGCTACCTCCCTGGTTTATCTTAGTTGTTAGTTCTTGTTTGCTTGTTTTATTTGTACATTTGTTTTTGCTGCCTCAGTTTCATTGCCTGTTATTGGATTGTTCAATATTTCTAAGTCTTTTTCTTCATTTCGGGCAATTCATATATATCTAGAAATCTCACCACTTCTGAGTTTGTCAGTTGTTTGGCGCAGATGTTTGTGAAATACTTGCTAATAATTTTCTGAATTTCAGTATGATCCATCGTGGTTTTAATTTTTCCACTTCTAATTCCATTGATTTGTCCTTTATTTTCATTTTTTGGTTAAATTAGATAATGGTTTGCCTATTTGTTTGTTTATTCTTTCAAAGAAGTACCTTTTCAATTCATTGATTCTTTGTATTTTTAAGTCCTAATTTCACTTATTTCTGCTCTGGTATTTATAATTTCCTGCCTTGCATAGGCTCTGGGTTTGGATTGTTCCTTATTGCTTTCCTTTGATGTATCATTAGATCACATATTTGAGCTCATTCTATTTTCTGAATGCAGATTCACTTGGAAATACTTTCCGCACTCAGTTTTTACTGAGCCCTAGAAGTTCTCTGCTATCCTGTACTAGTATTACCATTTCATTCTAGGAGCTGTCTTATTTCTTCCACAATTTTGTTATGTGATCCATTTCTTATTCAGGAATGTTATTAACTGTTCAATGTCTGATAATCCATAATTTGAATCCCCATAGCAATGGAACAGAATAAAATGCATTTGCTTCGAATTTTTGTGCCTTGAATTTTTCTAGGTAACATATATGAACATACATAGATTAGATACTCATGTATTTGCATTAGTTTTATGGTTTCCTTTGTTATTGATTTCTATGTTCATTGATGTCTAGTTTCATTTCATTCATTTTTATTTCTAGTTTCATATGATGTGATAATATGCATGGTGAATTTGCTATTCATTTATATCTACTTAGGCATACATTGTTAGCTAGCACATGGTCTATTTTTTATAAAGTACCTCCAGCCAAATACAATGTTTGCTCAATTTTTCAGTCAACTAGTCAATCTCAATCTATCTCGCTCTCTAGCTCTCACTCTCTGAGCTCCAATGTTTGAGTTTTGTGTACTTGATCAGTCTATTTGTGACACTGGAATATTCAGAACCTCTCTTATAATTGAACTGATGTTTATTTGATCTTTTATGACCTTGATAGTTTTACAGTTATGTGTGCAGTTTGGCATATATATATATATATATATATATATATATATATATATATATATATTCATACCTGTTATCTCTTCCTATTGAGCAGTTCTATCAACTTATGTATAATGTTGTTCTTTTTGTCTTTTTTTGATCATCTATAGCTTGAAATACACTTTGCCTAAAAAGAGGATATCTATTTTTGCTGAATTTAAGATCCCTCTTACATGAAATATTGTTCCCTACCCTATGATTTTTTACTGTATGAATTTGTTGTGTTTACTATTTCTTATATACATCGTTCTGTTGGATTTTCTTTCTTTTTTTTTCTTTCTTGATCCATTCTGAGAATCTATGTCTTTTGACTAATGAATTGAGTCCATTTACATAGATATTTATAATTGATATGTATTGACTTATTCCTGCCATTGAATTAATTCTAATTACTGTTTTCTTTTCCTTCCTTTTCACTTAATTGCTAGATCTACTGCATTCATTTCATTGGGCCTGTGACACCATTATTTTTATTGCCTCTTTCTAGAATATCTTTGAGAAGTTTTTTAGCCCTGATTCAATGGTCATAAATTTCTTGACGTTTTCTTTATCATGGTAATATCTTCTTTCTCCATGAATTCTTTTTTTTCCATGTAAATGTTAACTTTATTTATTTTTAATAGTTTTATTGAGAAACAAATAACAATGAGACAGTTTCAAAAATAATTAGTAGGACAGTTTCAATAATTAGTATATTCTATGTTGTTTTCTTAGTGTTATTCATTGTACAAGATGCACACATATCCTGTCCACAAACACTATTGGAACAAATTTTTCTATTCACTAGATTAAGAGAAAGTAGCTATATATCTACCCTATTTTTAATATATAGATACAAAGTGGTCCTTCATTTTATCCCCTTTTTTGCTTAGTTTTGTCAGAGGAGGGTATTCCATTGTCATTTAAATATTGTAAGTGGATGAATTCAGCAAAATATTTCAATATAGTCCAGTAGTCCATAATAGTAGTGGGTTTTCTATAAAACTGGCAATGCCAGAGTTGTTGACCTGAGCCCTCCACAGCTCAGCATATCAATATGGCTTTACTTTTTATACTTTGTTTTTATACTTTTCTGTTGGATGGTTAAGACCAAGGTAAAGCAAGACCTATACAATAAGAAATGTAACTTTATCACCTGACAAGTTCAGTCAAATTTCCTCAGAATTTATCCTGAAACCCTGTACTGCAATTTGTAGATCTTTTGTCAGTGTCCACAATGTAGATGAGTCACAGTCATTGCTTGACCAATTTGCTCTCTGTGAAAGCCTGAGAGAATGTTTCTCTCCATGAAACTCTCTTTAGGCACACTCTACATTGTCAGTCACTTTCTTCTGTGTCCCCATTATCTCCTTGATCAGAAAATTTGGGACACAACTATGTTATATGATATTACAGTACAGGTTCTCCTATGTCCTGAGTCTTACCTGACTTTGAAAGGCTAGGGCAAAAATGTTGGCTTTCCTTGCAGCCCTTCTTTTTCTCTAATTTTTTGTCTGCAAACTTAGGTAATTAACCCTCCAGAAAAGAAGCTTTTTATTATTATCCTACAACGTAGGCAGCTGAGCTTAACCTCACTATCTGTGTAAATATCAAACATCTTAGACATAATATCTCCATGAATTCTTAAGAATAACTTTTGCAGGATATAACAGTCTGGGATGGAAGTTGTTATCTTTAAGAGTTTGAGATGCTTCAATCCATGCTCTTGATACCTTTAAGGTTTTTGTTGAGAAATTTATTATAATTTTGATGGATTTTCATTTCTAGGAAATTCATTGCTTTTCTCTTACAGCCACTAAGATCCTGTTCTTGACCTGAAAGAGTAATGAAAATCTAAAAGATACAACAGATACTGTAAAAGGGCAAGAAATTGTTCAATGGGAGGGAAAAACTGGGATGAAGAAAAGGAAAAATGAAAGAAGGAAAATAGACCATGGAGATAGCTCAGTAGAATAAGCACTTGCCTGGGAAATGTAGGGTCCAGAGTTTAATCCCTGGTACTGCAAAAAAAAAATCTAGCAGTTTTAAAGCCATATTAATATGCTAAGCAATAAAGGGCTCAAGCCAACAGCATCTGACATTGCCAGTCCTGTGGATAACCCACTATTATTATGGACTACTGGACTATATTGGATTATTTCACTGAATTTATACACCTACAATATTTAAATGGCAATGGAATACCCTTCTCTGAAAAAACTAAGCAAAGCAAGGGGATATAAATGAAGGACCATTTTTTTTATCTGTATATACAAAATAGGATGGATATACAGCTACTTTCCTTTAATTCATTGAATAGGAAGATCTGTTCTAATAGTGTTTGTGGACAGGGTATCATGTCTGCATCTTATACTATGAATAACCACTAAGACAACAATATGCAGTTATTGAAACTGTCCTGTTAATCAGTTTTGAAACTGTCTCATTGCTACTTGTTTCTCAATAAAATTAATTTAAAAAAAGAAAAAAGAAAGAAAGAAGGGAAGTAGATATATTTAGGTATAGGTGCAGAATAGTTTGAATAATTCTATTGTTGATTTGTGCTGCTCTTTTGAAAGGAGCACTTAATGCTTACAATGTTTCTTTTACTCTGACTTTTTTCTCCTTCTTTTGAATTTTTTAACTTCTTTGTTATTGTTTTGTTCTGTTTTGCTTTTCTTTAAATAAATCTGATATCTGGTAATCTGAACAACTAATTTGAAGATAGCATCATGTAAAACAGCAACCATTGTTGGATTCCTATTACTTTGTTTAATGAAATCTTGTATAATTTCTAATGCTGTTTTTTTTTTTCTATCACTATTTTGTATTCTTTAAAACTTAAAAAACTGGTCAAGCATTGGCCGTGACTCATCCACATGGATGACACAGACAAAGGATCTACAGAGTAAGGTAAGGATTACAAGATAAACCCTGAGGGGACTTCACTGACCTCATCAGAAACAAAAGCTACATCTTTTGGTATATAGGTCTTGCTCTATCTTGGTCTTAACCATCCAGCAGAAAAGTATCAAAATGAGGTATATAACGCGGGGCCATAATAATAAGCTGAGCTGTAAATGGCTATGGTCGACAACTTCTTTGAATAACTCACCATTGTTGTGGAATGCTGAACTGTGTTGGATTGTGGTGTCGAGTTCACACACCTAAGTTAGTTGAATGACAATGGAGTGCTCACCTTTGACAGGTGTAGACAAACGAAGGGGTATAGAAAGAAAAAAAGGGAACACTTCTCCACTGCTAGTGGGAATGTAGACTGGTACAACCATTGTGGAGGTCAGTGTGGAGACTCCTCAAAAGAGTAGGACTAGAAATCCCATTCAAGCCGGCTATCCCCCTACTGGGAATTTTCCCAAAGGATCTGGATACATTGTATCATAGAAATATATGTGTACCTATGTTTATAGCAGCACAATGTGTGATAGCAAAATCTTGGAAACAACCAAGATGTCCATCACATGAGGAATGGTTGAAAAAGATGTGGTATTTCTATATAATGGAGTATTACTCAGCTATTAAGAATGATAAGTTTGAAGCATTTATACTGAAGTGGATGCCACT
>PVKA01032043.1:0-14870 GCA_004027165.1 Ctenomys sociabilis | reverse complement strand
GGTATAAGAAGCGAAAAGCAGAAATACAAAAGGAAATGTATAACAAGTAAAATCAATTGAGTCAGATAAGGCAAAGTGAATGGCATATGCTGCAGGATACTAATCAGCTTTTCTTCTGGATGGTTAACAACCTAAGACCCCAAGTAAGAGTTGAAGAAATAGAAGAGCCACAAGGCCAGCCAACATTTTGGACCTAGCCTTTCAAGGTCCGCGAAGACTCAGGACATAGGAGAACCTGTACTGCAGTATCATGAAACTCAGGTGAGCTCCAAATTTTCTGAACAAGGAGATTGTGGAGCCACAGAGGAAAGAGATTGAAGTTCTATAGTGTGCCTGGGGAGAGTCACATGGAGAGAAAACTTTCTCTCAGGCTCTCACAGAGAGCAAACTGGTCAAGCAATGGCCATGACTCATCCACATGACTGACACTGATGAAGGATCTACAGAGTAAGATACAGGATTACAAGATAAACCCTAAGGGAACTTCACTGACCTCATGAGATACAAAAGCTACGTTTTTGTTTTATATCTCTTGCTTTATCTCAGTCTTAACCATCCAGCAGAAAAGTATAAAAATGAGGTATATAACGCGGGGCCATAATAATAAGCTGAGCTGTAAATGGCTATGGTCAACAACTTCTTCAGATAACTCACCATTATTGTGGAATGCTGCACTGTGTTGGACTGTGTCACCAAGTTCAGGCACCTAAATTGGTTTAATGACAATTAGATCTTTGACAGGTCTAGACAAAAAAAGGGGCATACAAAGGAAGAATGATGTGTGTGTATAAACAGTACACAGATAAATATGCCGTGCTTCTGCATAATTCTATGAGAAGCAAGATTTGCACTAATAGTGGTTGGACAATATATTATGTTGGCTTTTAGTACTATGGACAGACACTGGGGAGATAACAAGGTAGAAAGTATTAATTATTGAATATGTGATATAATTCAGCTATAAAAAATAAGATAAGTATATAGCTACACTATCTTCATTCACTGATTGGAGACATCTGCTATAATAATATCTATAAGTATAATATCATGTATACTCTTGTATGACACCAAAACATTATGAAAACATTTTGTAATGCATTAATTTATCAAATCTGTCCTGTTAATTTGTCTTGAAACTATTTGTTCTTCAATAAAAAAAAGTTAAAATTTTTTTAAAATAAAACTTAAAATTAAAATTTTAAAAAATCTTGTTCTTGTGTTTTATTTCTGGTATTTTATTTATTATATGACATGGAGTTGGTCTTTTTTCTGATCATAGCTATCTGTGGTCCTATATATTGACTCAATCTGTATGTCAAGTTCCTTTTCTGTGTCTGCAGTTGGCTACTATTACTGTGCAAACAGGTAGCTTACGGCCTTTCTGCGTCTTCTGATTTTTCACAAATTCCAATGGTTATATATTAGTCCCCTTTGAGCTTTGGGATCCATTTTTCATGTTCCTTCATTATCCCACATTATTTCTAGTTTATCCTTGACTTCAGCCCTGTGTTCCACCAGTAGGTCTGATAGTGATTTTCACATTTGTTTGCCACTGCCACCCATACTTTGAACTATATTTTCAATCTTGTGGATTCCTGGTTGAATTTTTCTTATGGGTTACCATCCTTGTCTATGCCGGGCATTCGTGTTTTACATCTTTTTATTTAGCTCCACTGCTTGTTTATTACTGTCCTCTCTAGGCTTACCAATCATTTATTTTATTACAGTCATTATCTTTTGTACAAAAAATAACACAGATATGTAAAACCTCTGCATATAGCCCAGCACTTCTCTAAATCAAACATGAATTTATTACCTGAAGGAACTTTAAGATTATGTCATATACTCTCATTTTACAGATGAAGACATGGATTTTCATGGCAGCAGAGTATCACAACTTATCACACTAATGTGTATCTCCTACTACAGTTTTGAAATATAGATCACAAAGACTGTCTTAACTAATGCAAGAACCTTAAATGTCAAAGAGGTTCCATTTTCTACTTACAAAGATTAAGTACACAAAAAATTTAAATAAATGTCTAATATGTAAGAATTTTCTCTCATTATACCAGAAACTTGATTAGCAAATCCTTCACAACCCTGACTGACCACAGAGATGACCTAATAAGGAACAAACCTTTGCCAGATACTAGACTGGCTAATGAAAGCTGTGGAGCAGGTAAAACCTCAAGACCACTGCAAGGGTCAGCCCTGCAGATCAGTATTAAAGCAAATACTGGTATGCATGAGGTCCTGAGCTTAATCCACAGTAACACACACACACACACACACACACACACACACACACACACACACACCACACACAACTCTGTAAAGCTGAATCAGCGCCAGAACCCTATCTCATACAAGACAAGTTGAAAAAACATAACCTGCATCTGTGCAGGTTGATTGCCCGCTGAAGTGAAAATATCATCATTGTCATGAAATTTAAATAAGGCCAAGAAACTATAAACATTAATCTTAAAAATATCTAGGATGCAATAAAAATGATTCAGTGTATGAAGACCTTTGAAAATTTCAGCCTACATAAAGAGACAACAGAAGTTTATGATGAGACACCACAAATGTTGAAATTATCTGCTTTTGATTATAAGTTATTTTAAGCCACTTAACAAAGTAGTTATGAAGATTCACAAACAAAATAGAAATATATCTAAAGTCTCATCAAATAAATAAAAGAGAATAAGCAAATAAAAACCTATATGCCAGTAGGGATGTTAAAAATTTTAAATTTACATATAAAGTACTATTTTTCAGAGGTGATTTAAACATTCTATTTCCAAAGAAAGCATTTCCCATCAGTTTTTAAAAGCTATTTACAGAGAGTGTTATGCTACTATTTCTACTTTTGTATACCAAGCACTTCTACATATCAAGAAGCAGATTTTTTGTATAAGAACTTCTCTGCTCACATAGGTTGATGACTAAAACATCTGGACCATGTTCCCATGTCTTTCTAGGAACACCTTTATTCTTTCTATGACTAGTAGTTACAGTTCAGTTAAAGTTAATGATGAAGGATGCTTGCCATATACCCTTGTGAAGTACCTCAGTTCTCTATTGGACAAATATTAGCTGAATGAGTGTACTCATAATCTTATGGGTTGACTGGAGTGTCACCCACATTGTACCCATGTTGTGATTTTGCTATAAAATTACTCCTAATAAAGAGAGCCTCAGGCTCCACTCCAAGTAGGTTGGCAGAAATCCAATAGCTAGTCTTCTTATTTACAATAAAACTCTTCTAACCTCCCCCTGAAAAGCACTTATCTCTACTATCATATAGCAAATGATAAATAAAATTGTACATATAGCAATGGTTATAACCTGAGATATCTTCTAAAAATGACTATTTTGGCTTTTAACCATTCTTTCTTTCTACCTTTATCCCAGTGGATAACTACAGGTGTATTAAGTGTGAGAGATTGATGAATTCAAACTTCATTTACAGAGAACAAGCTTCTCTGGGTATTTCAACACAAATAATATAAAATGTGCTAATCTTATTACTTTGTCGTACACCGGTATTTTGCTTGAACTAGATGTTGAAAAATTTGAATTTCCCTATTACATACACTGTATACATAGCAAAACATAACACACAAAACATATAGAAAAACAATGTCTGAAAATATCTGATTACAAATGCACTAACATACTAGCTTTTGCATTTGTATCTCTCCCACTTCCTCCAAACAACTGAACAAGTACAGAGACATTGCTCACAGATGTAGTTTAACCATTCCATTCCCAAAAGACAACATTGCATATTAACTTGAAGCAAAAAGATATTTACAAAGTCATATTTTACTACCTCTACATTTAACATATATTGATACTTCTACACATCTAGATAAGACTAGATGTTTCAAGTAAGTACTCAATTTGCCCATGATATATAGACAGCTGTCTTCATTAAACTGCACTCATGTAACAAAAGTTAGAAATTGAAAGTGCCTTGAAAATGTGAGCATTTTGGTCAAGAACCCTTCTTCATTAACCCAGGGTTAAAATGCTCAAACTTTCACAAGGCAATATTTTCTAGGAACTTTAACACAAAATGTACAAAATGTGTTAGCATATTAACTCTACTTTTCTCAAAATTGGCTACCTGCTTAACATCAAGGAAATCTAGATGGTATAAAAGGAAGTCTTTTGGCCTTTACATATCCTCTGTACATGGCAGAGTGAAACAAAATTCACAGATATAAGGGACAATGGTAACCTGCTTCAATATAAGTGCACTAGTAGAGCACTCTAATTCCTTCTCTTGAACAACCAGTGCATAGGGGGGCCAGGGAGATAGCTCAGTAGAATAAGCCCCTTTCCTGGCACTTCATGTGAGTTGTAACAAAAATAAATTTTATTTAAAAATGTATTATTTTAGTATTCCTACCTTTAACATGTATCAAGCACTTGAGAATATCTAGAAGGAGTAGATATTTCAATAAAGTGTGCACAAATGCCTACACAAAACTAATGGTTACAAATTCAACAAGAACAACATTTTCTAAGTGTAACTAGTCGGGTAATGGACCTTCTTCTCTTTTCACTGTCTTGTGGACAAGTAGCATTCCTAGGTATGACTTCTCCAAGGGCTGGCCAAATAGCTCAGCAGATTAAAGTGTCTGCTTAGGCAGACTCAGGGATTGGGAGTTTGATCCCCGGGTCTGCTGTGCCAGCCCCTCCTACCTGTGTGCTGAGACAGCAATGGAAGCTGGGTGTGGTGGTGTGTGCCTGTAATCCCAGCTCTTGGCATACTGTAAACAGGTGGATTACTACTAATCTGATCCAGTAGGGAGACCCTGAACACCCTGTGTAGACCCTTCCCCCAAAATACAAAAAATAAACAAATAAAAAATAAATGGATGCATCAAAACTAAAACTAGATAAAGAAAAATTATCTCTAGGATTTTTTTCATTTCTAGCATTCTATGTCAAAATGAACAAAAATATCAATACCATATGATTTAAACACTTATAGAAGAAGCTTGCTTCAGCCACTTAAAAGTTTAGCTGACCATTAAAGAAGCAGGAGGGTCAACAGTCTGAGTCCTGCCTGGGCAAATTAAGGAGACACTGTCTTGAAGTTTAAAAAGAGTTAGGGATGTAGTTCAGTGGATAGAGCACTCCTGGATTTAAGCCCCAGTACTGCCAGAAAAATTGAAGTCAACAGAGTTTTTAAGAAAGAAAGAAAAGGAAAGAAAGAAAGAAAGAAAGAAAGAAAGAAAGAAAGAAAGAAAGAAAGAAAGAAGAAAGAAAGAAAGAAAGAAAGAAAGAAAGAAAGAAAGAAAGAAAGAAAGAAAAAAGAAAGAAAGAAGACAGAAACAAAATAATTTTATAAATAACTAAGGAAGATAGATTCCTATATTTGCTATTTTCTTTTCTTTATTTGCATGGCACTTAATATTCTTGTGCTTTGAATGAGAAAAAGACTGAGAGGCTGGGAATGCAGTGTAGCACTACAGTGCTTTGTCACCATCCTCTAAGCCCCTCAGTTCCATTGTTTCACACAGAACAATGTGAAGTACCAATTTCTCTCTAGCTTTCTCCTCTAGCAAACTAGTGAGTGTTAACCTTGACATCTTTCTGAGTAGATACGTCCTCTGAAGCTTTAATACTGGATGTTGTTAAACAGAAAACAAGATTGCTAATACAAGAGTCTCAATAAGTCAAACAGCTATCTATAAATATCGTAAATACATATTCTCATCTATACAAATATTCAGTGATTACTTGCTGATTGATTCATTATTCAAAATGAAGAAAAAGAAAAATTGTAAGTGATAATCTTTAGAGAATGCTGTTTTCTGTCCTCATATAGAAGAACATGAGACTTTAATGTTTAAAGAACCCCTAAGATGTTTGTCACACTGAGATTTCATTCTAGAGAGAAAAAAAGGTCTAATAAAGCAAGTCAGTTTCGACGATTCATCCATTTGAGGGTGGGCAAAATCACTATCTTAACCCCAAAATATAGACTTCAATTAAAAGAAGTCTGTTTTGTTTTGTTTTGTTTTGTTTTGAGATACTGGAGATTGAACCCAGAGCCTTCACAGTGAACTGCATCCCAGCCCCATGTTGTAAAAGCAGAATATGCTTACTGGGAAAAGAAAGCTTCTGTGTGTGTGTGTGTGTGTGTGTGTGTGTGTGTGTGTGTGTGTGTGTGAGACAGACAGACAGACAGACAGAAAAGAAGTCCAGAGAGAGAGAAAGAGAAGAGGTCCTAAATGGATTACCAAGAACTGGCCTTTACAAGGGATTTTGTAGAGCAAAACCACAGGGTGAGGTGGGTCCAAGATGGAGAAAAGTTGGAAATTACTAAATTACTAGGAGGACATGAGGTGGGAGAAAACTATGGTCAACCAACAAGATTACAAGAATAATTCCTCAGGTAATATTGATTAAATGGGAATCAAATGGAGAAGGAAGTCATATACCAAGGAGGCATGAAACAGAACAGGGGGTCTTCCTAGAGGAGGTGGGTCACTGCCAAGCTCCATTTTTGTTTTGAGAAAGGATCTCACTAAGCTAATAATAAGTTGTTCAAGCTGGGCTCAAATTTATGATCTTTCTGCCTCAGCCTCCAATTAAGAAGTGGAAGTGCTACCAACATAAGTCATAGTAGAATACTTGCCACTCTATCAGTCCCAATTGTCTTAACTATAAATTAGACATAGTAATGTCTACCACATAGGGTTGATCACTTCTTGGAATGAGTCAAGTTATGAAGGTAGAGCCCAGAGAGCAAAGAGCCATATTCCCAGCCCGTTTTAAATTTTGTTTTGAGATAGTCTTTCTGTCCAGCTTGGCCTCAAATTTATACTCCTTTTGCTTTAGCCTTCTAGGTGTAAAAAATATTTCTGCCAGTCAAATTACCATCAGTGACAAGAATTAAAATAAAGGAGGTTATTTGCTCCCATTGATATGTACTGGTGTGTTAAAGAGTGACAATATCTCTGAGGTTATATGATAGCATATGTATGAGGTATCACAATTTGTACTAAGCATGAACCTTTCCTTTCCATGAAAGATATAAGGAAAACTCTCAGGATTGGTTGAAAGTGCCACTCAAAAAATGGATTGTGACTATTATACAACAAATGAAATACTGGCTATAGAATAGTAACATCGTAAGTGATTACGACAACAAAATGAATCTAAACACAATAAAATGCATCGTGGGAGGTCAGGATAATTAACAACAGTTGTCAGAGGGACTGGTACTAAAAAAGAAGACCTACAGTTTTGTGATATGTTGGACCTCTGCCACTGCTGCCAGCAGGAATTAGGAATCAGAACTACCATAAGCCAAAAAAGAACTACCACAAGCCAATATAAGGGTGACCTAACTATGTTCACTTAAATCATAGTCCTCTTTATTTTTATGAAGGACTATTCATGAGTGGTTCCTACATTTTATCAATGTCCATTTGAAATTTGATGACATGGTTGTCACTGAATTTACTATTATAGCCCAGGTAACACAGTACTCACTGGCATTTCCCTTTATCTCTATGCCAGTTACTGAATTGACTGGGGGTTATAAACAGTACCATAACTCACTTCCAAGAAGAAGACACTGAGACAAAAAATTATAAGCCAGGTGTGGTGTGCATACCTGTAATTCCAGGAGGCAGGAGGGTCATCGGGTGTTTGAGACTCCCACAGGCTACAAAATGAGCTCAAGGCCAGCCTGAACTGCATAGTGAGACCCTGTCTCAAAAATACAGAAAAAATTTACATACCACATCCAGAGAGAGAGAGAAAGAGAGAGAGAGAGAGAGAGAGAGAGAGAGAGAGACCTCCAAAAATTTCCATCTCACCCAAAACTCTTTCAAAGTAACCTGAGAGGGGTGGAAAAAATAAAGTACACAACAGATAATATTGAAAGTGTACCAATGGAAGTAAAACAGTTCAATAAGCTACTTGGAAAATTTTAAGATGGTATAACTAATCAGATTATGATCCAAATTAAATAAATGATCAATGAGTCTAGAGAAGACAGTAATAAACAGATAGTGGACCTAAACAAAGAAATAAAAAACATGAATGCCCAGCATAGACAAAAATGGCAGTTGTATCAGACAGGTATTTTGTCTCAGCATTTCTCATTGCTGAGACAAAATACCTCACACCCAAAATTAAGGAAGGAAGTTTTGTTTAACTCACTGTTTGTGAAGTACATACTGGGCTGACTCTAAGACAGACTGGTATATGGAAAAGGGCAAAAGTTCATAGTGGTGGAAGACAGCAAAAGCAGCAAGAGCAAATGGAGAAAGTGAGAGAAAGAAAGCCTCTTTCCCTCCTTATATTGTATGCAGGCTACCTGCCCCAGGTTGGTGTAGCACTCACACCCATAATCGAAGCATTGGACCATGAATCAATCAAAAACTCTAGAAGTCTGCCACATGACTGCATGAGGCTTTGGGGGTACATCTAGACACAAACCATAACAGTAGTCCATAAGAAAATTTCAAACAGGAAGCCAGGAGATTAAAAACATACTTGAAAGTATGAGAACAGTAGAAAACAAATGTGAAAAATATCAAACCACTGGTAAAAGATAGGGCTGAGGTCAAGGATAACCTAATAAGAGACAACGTAAAAATAATGAGGAAACGTGAAAAATGGATCCCAAAACTCCTAGGTGTCTCAAAGAGGACCAATAAATGAATAATTGGAATTAGTGAAAAATCAGAAGACACCAGAAAGGGCATAAGATACCTTTTTCCTAAAGAAATAGCAACTTACCAGACTTGGAAAAGAAACTTAACATACAGATTAACTAAATATATAGAACCACATATATCCATGATCAGAAAAAGAGAACTCTATGCCACATAATAAGATACCATAAATAAAACACAAGAAAGGTTATTGGAGGAAAGCAATCAATTACCTATAAAGGAAACCCCTCCTGAATTATAGTATATTTCTCAACACAAACCTTAAAGGCAAGGAGAGAACGAATTGAAGTATTTCAAACTGTTAATAATAACTTCCAACTAAGATATTATATTCTGCAATAACTATTTTCAAAATACATGGAGAAATAAGATTCTTCCATGATAAATAAAACCTGAAGAATTTATTTACCAATCCAAAACTCAAAAAAAATTGAAGATTTCCTAGAAGGAGGCAATGAAGCTAATGACGCCAAAAGATTCAAGGAAATGATTACATCAGGCAGAAAGGAAAACAGTGATAGGAAATTAATTCAAAGGCAGGAGTAAGTCAATACCAATCAACTGTAAGTATCAATGCATATGTATCAACTCATCAATCCAAAGACAGATTAATAGAATAGACCAAGAAAAAAAATTCAAAAGAATGCTGCACATAAAAAACATATTTAACAAAAAAATAATTTCAAATGCTAAAAATTAAAGGATATAAAACAATGTTCCATACAATAGCAACCAGCAAAGAAGAAAGAGTAGTTATTCTATTTTCAGACAAGATAGATTTCAAGCTATATCCAATATGAAGAGGCAAAGAATATTACATATTATTGGATACAACTAAACAACAGGAAGAAATAATGATTACAAACATATATGCATTAAACCACAGTACATCCAATTTTATAAAGCAAACTCTAATGGACATAATATATGAGATAAACATCAATGCAACTGTAGTGGGGTATCTAAATCCCAAACATCAAAAATAGAGCAAGTCAATAAAATGTCAGCAAACTAATATCACAGTGAAACCAAATTTTTTCACAGAAAGAGGCTTAATAAATATGTAAAGTGTTCTGCCAAACAAAAGCAAAATAGACATTTTTTTAGCCATACAAGATACTTTCTCCAAAAATAGGATACATATTAGCTGAAAAAGCATACCTAACTAAATGCAGCAGAATCAAAATTTTACCATGCATATTTTCAGACCACTGTGGAATGAAATGAAAAATCAATAGAGAAAGGAACCACAGAAGCTCAGCATATTTGGAAATCTCACAGCACACTCTTAAATAATTGAGAGGTCAAACAGAAATGTAAGAAAGAATTAAGATACTTCCTAGAATTAAATGATAATGTCAGTATAAAATTCCAGAATTTATGGGATATAATGAAAGCACTCATAGAAGGATAAATTTCCTTCATATAAATTTATATTGACAAATGACCACATCACAAAGTTGGAATGAGGCCAAATAAATACCTAAAGATGAATCTTAAAGACTTAGAAAAATAAGAACAATCTAAATCCAGAACAAGATAGGAAATTATAAAGATCAGAGCAGATGATTAATGAAATGAAATCTAAAAGTATAAAATGGAACTGATTATGCAGCTCTTTCTTTGAAAGAATAAACAAAACAGACAAATCATTAGCCAATCTCATTACATCGAGATATCATCTGACCACAGAAAGAATGGATATCATGAAAAAAATCTAAAATAACAAACACTATTGAAGATGTAAAGAAAATGGAAGTTTTCTACACTGTTAGAGGGAGTGTAGTTTAACTGTAGAAATGAGTGTGAAAATTCCTCAAAAAACTAAAACTAGAAATTCCATTTAACCTAGGTACCTCCCATCTACCATGTTTCTTTGATGTAAAACTTAACCAGAAAATAAGCCCTAGCTGTTCATTGCCACGGTGATGCTCAGTGTCATGGAGAAGACTATGTATCTCAATATTCTCTCCTTTGGGAACAACTCTATAATGGGAGGTAAGGCTAGCATAGACTGAATAGGGATTGCATTCTTGATCTCTAGCTTTCAAGACTGATTATTTTCTCTCTCTCTTGTATAGTGTATTTAGTACAGGGCCTACAGGGTCTCACTATACAGATCAGACTCATAGCGATTCTCCTGTTTTCAGCCTCTCAAGCACTGGCATTACAGGTATGAGCCACCATGCCCAGGCTCAGTTGCTGTCTCAGCATGCCCTGGGTGAGGGGCCAGCCCAGCATGCTGGGCATCAAACCCCCGTCACTGTGTCTGCCTAAGCAGGCTCTTTAGTCCACTGAGCTATGTGGTCTGCCCTCAAGGCTGATTATTTTCTGCTTGGGTCTTATATAGGGATCTGTTGGTCTCGATGTGATCTGTTGCACCCCGGGGAGAAACAGCTGCAAGAATGAGGAAAAGATAGACAAGATCTGGGTTAGTTGGTGGCTCCTCTGCTTAGTTGGTGAGATGACCTGCTGAACAATAGTAAGGGCTTTTATTTACATCTTTACAAAGTTGCAAGACTTAAGGTTGCCTAGCAACTAATAGCCCACAAAGTCCAGGCAGGATGTTTTTCTTTTAACACTGAGATAGCTTGACTGCATTAGACAATGAGGCCTCATTCTGCCCTCCCACTTAGGATCAAATTTAGCTTTAGAGTCTCCCAACAGTCTTATTTTCAGGGCAACAAGTTAAGTATCTTCGCAAAACAGTTAGAAATCATATTTCAGGGATACATACATCCCCACAATTATAGTACTCTATAACTTATAGTAGCTGGATCTCATAAACAGTGTGTATTTTATGTCAACAAAAGAATGGATAAGAAAATGCACAATGGAGTACTCACAGCCACAAGGGAAGATAATGCATGCAACTTAGGAACACAATGTCAAGTGAAGCAAGGCAGAGATATGGGCTCAAAAGTCACTTGATTTCTCTCAGAGAGGGAGACAGAGACAAAGAGAAAGAGAGAGGACAATAGAACAGAGGTAAATTGTAAGTAAACAGTTCAAATAGTTCCTCAAATTAAATATTCTGTTGTTTCAAACTATTTTAATATATGCTAATTTGTTTCACTTGTACTACTAGATTATCTTAGTTCACAGAAAGGAAAGTTCGATGTAGCTGGCAAGATAGCTCACCAGACTAAGCATCTGCTTAGGCAAACTCAAGGACCAGGGTTCGATCCCCAGCACCAGCCCTACCCTCAGGCACTCTGAGCTGGCCAAGGAGACACAGCCTGGTGTTGCGTGCCTGTCATCCAAGGGCTGGGGAGGTTGAAAATAGGATGATCATTAGGATAGTGAGACCCTATACCAAATGCATTTAATAAAATAAAATTGTATGTTATTATCTATTTGTATCTTTTCTGTGAGAGTCTTTTCAGTTTATATCTATAATTTTGAGGAACTACTTTGATGATAACAATACATACATACCATATTAACTATTACTATAATATTATTTTGCTATGAAATTTTGTTCTATTTTTTCATAAGACAATAAAAAACTGCACTCAATGAGGTCACTTTAAATTTATATTGGGACTTCTGGAAAGATGATACAGTAGTAATGAGTGAGTCAGCCTCTCTGAGATTTGGAATCTAGACATTAGCATATCACAGCTCGCACAAGAAAGGAAGGAAGGTCAATCGCCCGTATGAAAGAGGGACCCAGAAATAGGACTGGAGGTCACAAAGAAAGTGAAGAGATACACCTCAATGACGAACAAAGTGGGAACTGCACCTTCTCCCTGACTCTCAGCTTGTGGCATCACAGAGGAAGCCGAAATCAGCAGATGCAGAGAAGGCAGGCAAACCCACAGGCCCTACTGGTGGATGATTCCAGAGAACTCTGCAAAGAAACATACTGGTGCAATGAATGAGTAGATGGTATAAAGTACAGCAGTTCATGAATGACTCCAGTGCGAACAGCTCTGGAGTACAATCAAGGACCACAGTGCATGATAGATACCAGGAGTAGAAAGAAGATGCTCAAATGGGAAGGAGAATGGGAGCAGGGGGAAGGAAAGGAAGAAAAGAATACAAGAAAAAAAATGGAGAAAAAGCTTCTGTAAATAAGAAAATTGGGGGAAAAGAAGAACCAAAATATACTATATACAGGTACAAATTCCCAATGATAATTATGATCTTTATATATATCAAAAGTATACCCTGATAAAATTAATCTTAAGATAAAATAAAATAATTGAATTTATGCTAAATAAATATAATCCTCACTACATGTTCCACGAAGATTTTGGTCAAACACTGTCATATTTAAGTCTCCCATAATATGTCACATCTCCTACCTCACCCATCTCTAAAACTACTTTATGTCCCTCATTAATTACCAAAAAAATCAGATGCTCTAGAATTAGAATCACCTACTTCTCACTTAAAATTTAAAGTATCAATTTCACATCCCTTTCATTCTCAGTCTTCATTTATCCCAGGCTGCAGGTGGCTAATTAAACACTCATCAATGAAACGTATCATTTAAAAAAAATTATTTTTTAAACGGACCGGGGATCGAACTCAGGCCCTTGCACTTGCCAGGGAAGCACTTATTCCACCAAGCTATCTCCCTGGCCCTGAAACATATCCTTATATAAGGAGATAAACTTCTTAATCCTCATAGTAAACTACTTATGCTTTCTTTCATGGGGAAACTGCAAATTTATTGCAACTCAATCACCCTGATGTAATAACACACTGTTTACCTACATGTGTGTCCTACATAATTTATCTTAAGCTCCTATAAAGAAGATACCACATAGTGGTGTTATGGATCTTTTAACTGTATAGCACAGTGTAATGATTCCCATAGTACTAAGTAAGCACTTTTCCATCTACATTTGCACTTGATTAGATTCATTTCCATCATGTTCTGATCTATTCTTTGCTCTTCTATATCCAACTTCCAATCTGCTCCTCTCTTTCTTTTTGTATTCTATCTATAATAGGTTTATATATATTCCATTTTGAAAATACCTTTAAATTGCTCTCAGGAGCTACAACCTAAACTTTCTTCCTGCTCTTCATCTCGTTCTTTGTCTTTCTCTTCCTTTCACTTCCTCTTTACTTTCTCTTACTCATGCTTTCACTCTTCTTTGTTTCTTTTGTTTTAATTGGATAAAATTTTATTCTTTTTATATTTTATTGAAGTACAAATATCAACGAGACAGTTTCAAGACACATTAACAGGACAGATTTGATAAAATAATACATTGCAAACTCTTTTCATAATGTTCTGGTATCGTACAAGGTGCATACATGATATTATATTTACAGACATTATTATAGCAGATGTCTCTAATCAGTGAATTAAGAGAGTGCAGCTGTTTGCGTATCTTATGTTTTATACCTGAATTACATCAAAGATTCAATAATTAATACTTTCTACCTTGTTATTTTCCTAGTGGTTGTCCATAGTACTAGAAGCCAACATAATATCCTGTCCAACCACCATTAGTGCAAATCTTGCCTCTCATAGAATTATGTAGAAGCATGGCATATCTATCCCAACTGTACTGTCCTTACACACACATCATGATTCTTCCTTTCTATACCCCTTCCTTTGTCTACACCTGTCAAAGATGGGCACTCCATTGTCATTCAACCAATTTAGGTGTCTGCACTCGACGACACAATCCAACACAGTCCAGCATTCCACAACAATAGTGAGTTATCTGAAGAAGTTGTTGAGTATAGCCATTTACAGCTCAACTTATTACTATGGCCCCATGATGTATACCTCATTTTTATACTTTTCTGCTGGATGGTTAAGACCTAGATAGAACAAGACCTATATACTATCACATGTAGTTTTTGTTTCTTATGAGTTCAGTGAAGTCCCCTCAGGGTTTATCTTGTAGTCCTGTACCTTACTCTGTAGATTCTTTGTCTGTGTCATCCATGTGGATGAGTCATGGCCAATGCTTGATCAGTTTGCTCTCTGTGAGAGCTTGAGAGAAAGTTTTCTCTTCATGTGACTCTCCCCAGGCACACTATACAACTTCTGTCTCTTTCCTCTGTGGCTCCATAACCTCTTTGATCAGAAAATTTTGGGCTCAACTGAGTGTCATGATGTTGCAGTACAGGTGCTCCTATGTCCTGAGTCTTCGCTGACCTTGATAGGCTGGGGCCAAAATGCTG
>PVKA01032042.1:0-25698 GCA_004027165.1 Ctenomys sociabilis | reverse complement strand
ATATCATATCTAGGATGCTAGTGAATAATAATACATGGTGAATTCCAGTGATATTGCTTCTCCCTATCACATAGGGACTGTTGTACAATTCTGAAAACAAACATCCTATTGATATAGGCAATCTCTAAATAATACAGAGGGAAAATGAAACTCAACCTGAAAGGTACCTGGGATAAGTTTGTGTTCTCTAAAAGGAAAGAATGAATTTTAGGAACAAATGGAGGTTATAAGCAGAATATATTTATTAGAGGGAAAGAAAGCTCCTGTCTGAGAGAAAGAAACAGGAAGGAGTTCCCCCCCACCCCCACCCCAAGCCTGCTGTCCCGGGGAAGGAGTCTCTTCCAGGGACTTTTATAAAGTAAAACCATGTGTGATGAGGTGGGTCTAAGGTGGTAGAGAACACAAAACTCACTTAGGTGGATGTGAAGTGAGACAAAACTATGGTCAACTAATGAAATTACAAACACCATTGCTCAGTAAAATTGATTCAATCCAGTACCAAATGGGGAAGTGAGTCACATAGCAAGTGGACATAAATACAGGACAGGGTCCTTTCCTGTTTGGGGGTTGCATTAGTGATTCATTTAGGCTCTTTTAAGGGAATTTATATCTATTTAAAGTATCAATCCTTGATGCTCATTCCTAGGGAAGCATGTGGCTAATTTGTTTACTCTTTTTGTCTTGAGGTCTGGCCCACAGCAGGGAGTATCTATCTCTTCCAAAGTTGTGATGTAGGGGCCAGGGAGATGGCTCAGTAGAATAAGCACTTCCCTGGCAAGTGCAAGAGCCTGAGTTCAATTCCCTGGTTCCACAAAACAAAACAAAAGTTGTAAAGTCACCTTGTCTTTTATATTGTCTCTTTGAGCACCTAGCCCTGCCTGACTGCCTATAATATTTCTATCTAATTTACCTGCCTACAACACTATGACCAAAGACAGAAGGACTGACACTGAGGGCAGACAGGGGTCTCCTCCACCCCCATGCCAGCCAGATCAACTTTGACTCAACATGGAAAACAAGTAGCAAGAACGAAAATGTTATCAGCGGTGTGTTACAGTGATAGAGGCTTCTCAAAGCTATTTGTATAAAAATGATGCCTTTTTCTTCCTCTTCTTTTTGATCAATAGGGTCTTTGTGAGGATTAAGGGGAAAACAAAATCTGTGGTGGTATTGTTGTAGGCAGCTGAATTAGATAGAAATGTAGGCAGGGCCAGACTCTCAAGGAGACAAGATGGAAGACAAGGTGACTTTGCAACTTGGAAGAGACAGACACTTTTATAATGGGCCACACCTCAAGACAAAAGAGGAAACATACAGCTACATACTTCCCTAGGGATAGGCATCAGTGATTGATATTCTAAATTGGTATCAATCACCTTGAAAGAGCCCAAACTGAGTCACTAGCCCAACCCCCAACAGGAAGAGACCCTGTCCTGTTGTATTCATGCTCTCTTTCTACATGACTCGTGACTCACTTCCCCACTTGGTACTGGATTTAATCTATTTTACCTGAGCAACAGTGCTCATTGGTTGCGCAGAGTTTTGCCCCACCTCATGCCCACCTAAGCGAGTTCCCATCATTTTCACCACCTTAGACCTGCCTTACCACATGGTTTTACTCTGTAAAAGTCCCTGGGCCGGGCGTGGTGGCGCATGCCTATAATCCCAGCACTCGGGAGGCTGAGACAGGAGGATTGTTGCGAGTTCGAGACCAGCCTGAGCTACAAAGTGAGCTCGAGGCCAGCCTGAACTGCATAGTGAGACCCTGTCTCAAAAAGACAAAAAAAAAAAAAAAAAAAAAAAAAAAAAAAAAAAAAAAAAAAGTCCCTGGCAGAGACAGCTTCCCGGAACAGCCCGCTTGGGCCCCCCTCCTGTCCCTTTCTCGCACAGGAGCTTTCTTTTCCCCAATAAATCTATTCTGCTCATAACCTCCGTTTGTTCCTAAAGTTCCTTCTTTGGTTTTAGAGAACACTAACTCATCTCAGGTACCTTTTAGGTTGGGAAATCAGTTTTTCTCCCTGTGTCATTTGGAGGTTACTTGTATCAGTATTAAAAAACAAGCTCTAGAAAACATCCAAGACTTAGTGTGTTATAGAAAATATAAAATACTGCTAAAATGTAAGACACCACAAGGCACTGGGAGCTGAGCTTCTGGAAGGCCGTCTGCAGAGGTCACCTCTTGGGGACGTGAGTCTTGCGCTGGGTTAGGGGACAAGAGCGTGGTGCTGCCTGCTCTCACCACAAGTAGATAATGCACAACTGCAAATAGCTAGGTGCTCCATGGAAAGGGACATGGAAAAACGATTTTGTCTTCCTTTTTTTTTTTTTTTTTAAATAACAAGCTATTCTTGAATCCTCACCCCGCCCCACTCCCAACCAGGGATTGAATTCAAGCCCTTATGCTTGCCAGGGAAGGGCTTATTCTACTGAACCATCTCCCTGGCCCTAAGAATTCTGAATGAATTCCAAGGCCTCCAAATGCTCAGCATTTTCTGTAGGGTCCTTGAGGGTGGGACATGAGATTTCTGTTAAAGGGCAGAAAATGAGGGCACAGAGGGAAGGAGGGAGGGAGAGAGAGAAATGCACAGACTAATTAGTAAAAAACGAAAAGCTTTGAGGAAATGGGACAATCACCTCACTGCAGGGCTTTTTCCCCCCAGAACAGACAGGAACAAAATTGGGACCCTGCAGACTTCAGAGCAGGTGCCCAGTCATCCAGGAAGGACGGGGTAAGCAGCCCCTTGAGGGCCAAGGCAGAGTCCAGCTGCAGGGAGCGCAGCCCTCCCACGTGCCTGGGGAGCGGTGAGCTCAGCTCCACAGCTGCGCTTCCTCCACGCTTCGTTCCCTAAGCGCTTCCCACACTGCAAGGGCACGGGCTCCTGGTGTGCCTGCGCCCCAGGCAGCGCTGAGAAGCACCTGTGCCTTCGCAGGATGGGTTGAGGTTAGGCCAGATGCCATGTCTTCCTTAAATGCAGTCTCACTGGTCAAACTGTGGGGCTTCTCTCTTCTTCTTCGTCTTCGTCTTCTTCGTCTTCTTCTTTTTTTTTTTTTTTGGCAGAACCTTGGATTGAACTCAGGCCCTTTCGCTTGCCAGGGAAGCGTTTAGCCATCTCCCCCGCCCTTCTCTCTCCAAAATGGCTTTCCTTTTCATCCTATCTTCCCTGCTCACCACGGAGACTCAATAGCGCTGATTCCCACTTCCTGTCTTGTCTCATCCAAATCTTACAGGCTACTCAAGATTTTTTTCTGGGGCCAGCCAGGTAGCTCAGTGGATCAAAACGATAGACAGATGCAGGCGGCAGAGGCCCTGTTCGATTCTTGGGCCTGCAGTGCTGGCCCTGCCCCCCCCCGGGGCGAGCTGAGATGGAGACTGAGACTAGACACGGTGGCACCCCCCTGTAATCCCAGTGTTTGGGAGACTGAAAACAGAAGGATCACTACAAGTCCAATCAACAACGTAGTGAGATCCTGTAGACCCTGTACTAAATACATAAAACAACAGCAACAAAAAAATTACAAAAAAAATCTTTCCTTCTTTCTGAAGGCCTATTATTATTATTATTATTATTTTGGCAGAACCAGGGATTGAACTCAGGCTCTTGCACTTGCCAGGGAAGCACTAATTCCACTGAACCATCTCCCTGGCCCCTGAAGGGCAATTCTTAAAAATGACTAAATGAGCTAAATCTTTAGCATTGTCTCCTAAGCTCCCTTACAGCTTCACGTTCTAGACAAGCTAGACTATACCAGACGTTCAAAATTTATAATTTACCATTTGACATTTGACTGTTTGTGGTTCTCCAAAGACCAGAGATATTTGCTAATATATCATTTCCCTGATCCCAAATTCAAACCACAGATGCTATAAGATTTAACGACAGGAAAAGTCACATAATCCTGACTGTGACTTGCCAGCTGCCCAATTGCCATTCTTCGTTCTGGCTTGGTGCTTCCCACTTACCACACTTTCAACAGCTTTTATGATGGTTCTGAAAGGACCACATGTATGTGTAAATCCCACTTTAATGTCTTTCAGAGAAAAGAAAAAAAAGTATATTTCTGAATAGAATTTATGAGTTACTGCTTTATAGATCTCTTATGCCAGGAATTACTATGCTTGCTAATCCCTGAACATGCCCAGTGATTTCTGGTTTCCTGAGTTTTGCTTACATTCTTCTCAACCCAGGGTTTTAAGTATATTTTGCTATATGAGTAGCCATCCCTAAAGCCTAGTGGCTTAACAACAATCATTTATTTTCTCACCAAGATGTAGGGGATCCGGGCAGGATTCTGAGTAGATAGCTTGTGTCCACCCCACGCCCTACTGGCTAGAGAGCTAAACATGGAAGGCCTGCTTCAAGGTGGCTACGGACGGGCTGGCGGCCAGTGCTGGCTGTCAGCGGGGAACTTGGATGGTGCTGCCTGGGATTTCCGTGACCCGGAGGCTGGGTTCCAAGAGGGAGGCAACAGAAGATTCCAGGGTTTATAGATGCTTATGTCATGGTTTGTATTTAGATGCCCCCCCCCCCCCAAAGCCTCATGCAGTCACAGGTAGGGCTTTTTCAGAGGTGGATGGATCTAGAGGGTGTGACACTGGATCTAGAAGGATTGATTCATGGTGCAGTGCTAGGCTCAGGGGCACTAGGATTAAGGTATGACTGTTACCCACCCTAAGTAGGCTGGATAAGACATAGGGATAAAAAGGGCTGTGATTGTCCCTTGTTGCTTTGCTACCCTCTGCCTACCATGAATTGTTTTCCCTCTGCAATGCCACCCTCTCTTGGAGCCAATTATGGACTGAAACCTCTATCAACTATTAGCTAAATAAACCTTTTTCCCTTTTACTGGAGGTATCAGGTATTTTTGTCTCAGCAAAAAGAAAAGTAGCTAAGAAAACCTTTACTCAGAATTCCCAGAATGTCAGTTCCTTTGACTTCTATTGGTCAAGGCTGGTATAAGCTCAGCTCAAATTCAAGGGCACAATACACAAGTCCCATCTTTTGAGGTCAGGAGTGGCACACATATCATGAAAAGGTAGAATTATTTGGAGCTATCTTGGAAGATAGCTAACACCATCCACCTTGTGGCCCCAGTAAGGAGTGTTCCTTCTACCTCATAAAGACAGTTATAAGACCAAATATGTCATCCTACTTTATATCAGTTTGTAGTCCAGGAAAGCAGCAAGCATAGAACACTCTGAGGGCTAACTCTGGCCCATGGCTTATTTTTATAGAGCTCCTGAGATAAGAATAGCTTTCATATTTTTAAAGGATTGTGAAAAACAAAGAAGAATACATACTACAGATCACATGTATGACCTACAAAGACTAAAATTATTTTCTTTCTTTCCCTATAGAGAAAAAATTGCCAAGCTCTAGTTTAAGACGTTGTTATCTAGCTGGGCACAGGGTCACATGCCTATAAGTCCAGCTACCCAGGTTGCTGAGGCAGGAAGATCATAAGTCAGAGCCATCTGTATCCCCGGCAACTTAGCAAGACCCTGTCTTGATGTAAACAGTAAAATAGTTGTACACTAGCACTTCTTAGATTTGATCCCTAGTACTGACATAAAAATAAAAAGAAGGGTAGGGGCTGGGTAGATAGCTCAGAAGAAGAAGTGCTTGCCTGGCGAGTGCAAGAGCCTGAGTTCAATCCCCAGTTCCGCCAAAAAAAAAAAAAAAAAAAAGGTAGTATTGTATAAGTTGGACCCAAGTTTTGATGTACTTTGAGCTTTTTTTTTTGTTGTTGTTAAATAGTGCTCTGTGTTAAACTAGTGTTTTCAGCCTGAGCTATATCCTCAGCTCTTTATTTTCTTTTTAATTTATGTATTTGGTGCAGTCTCACTACAGCTCAGATTTGTTGCGATTCTCCTGTTTTCAGCCTCCCCAGTACTGGGATGATAGGCGTGTACCACCACTCTGTCTCCATGGCCGGCTCAATGCGCCCACGGGTGGGGCTGGCGCAGCATGGGGTGCCAGGGATGGAACCCCAGTCCCTGCACTTGCTTAAACAGGCACTTAGTCTGCTGAGCTAACTTGCCATCCCCATCCCCAGCTCTTTAATTTTTTTTTTTTTTTGATAAATATGGGGACACATACTTGCTATCCCAGCACTTCTGAAGCTGAGGCAGGAAGATTGCTGCACGTGTGAGGCCAGTGTGGGCTACAACATCAGTTCTAGGTCAGCCTGAACTACATAGTGACACCCCATCTGAAAAAGCAAGAAAAATTTTTCTTTTACAATTTTTTTTTTTTTTTTTGTGGTAGCGGGGATTGATCTTATGACCCTGTGCTTGCCAGGCAAGCACTTATTCTACTGAGCTATCTCCCTGGCCACTTTTTACAAATCTGGAGACAAGGTCTCACTGGTTTCCCAGGCTGGGCTTGAGTTTGTGAGACCTGCCTCAGCCCACTGAGTGCTGGGATTACAGGTGTGCACCATCACTCCCAAACGTGCCACCTGTGGGTCTTTAGACAGAGTGCCACTGTGTCCCCTGACCTGTGTTCTGAGACATAAGAGCTGAAGGAGTCACATTTGATCAGACTGTTTAATCAGAAGGCCATTCTGATCTCCATGTAACACTCAGGAAGGATGGAAAGCCTATAATAAATATTCCCTTTCAAAAGGCAGAAAATGGGAGAGACATGACAGAAAATGGTCCAGCTAGTCCAATAATATCAGTGTCTTAATGAGGCTCATCACTACTCTGTGGGAATAATTCATGGTGATTCTTTGCTCCATTTTCTGAGTCATTTTTCCTTTAGGAGATAGCCAATAGTTGCAAATAAGTAACTTTTCTCTGCTGTGTCCTGCCTATAAAATTGAACCCTCTAAGGACTCTTGATTACACCCAGCTGAAATAAAATCCTTAAAAAGCCACAAGTGTCTAATACCTCAAGTTACAATTGTGCTGAGGTATGCAGCTCAGTGGTAGAATGCTAGCCTAGCCTGTGTAAAGCCCTGGGGTCAAGCCCTAGCACTGCCCCCACCTCGGAAAGGAAGGAAGGAAGGAAGGAAGGAAGGAAGGAAGGAAGGAAGGAAGGAAGGAAGGAAGGAAGGAAGGAAGGAGAAAGAAAGAAGTTAGCATTGGATCATGAAGACAAAACCAACACTTGCGTTTCTTTCTAAAGTAGACCCTGTTCTATCAAGGGCTAAAGTGAGACCATTGTGGTGCTGTAAGATTATATTACCTACCAATGCTGTGGATGACTTAGTTTATATGTTTGTTCTTGATGTTTGCACAAGAAAAAAAAATCACCCAAAACTACACTTATCACAATGTATTCCACTCATTAAAAAACTTACAACTACCACATTCAGCCTTCCAGGGCATCCACACAGTTCACCTGGGTAACAAGTTACTCCAAAACTGCATGACTTAAAACAACACACTGTTTTTAATTTGGGACAGAGTCTTGCTACACAGCTCGGACTCATAGTGATCCTCCTGTTTCAGCCTCCCCCGTGCTAGGATTACAAGCATGTACTACTCTACCTGGTTTTGGTGGCTGGCATGACATGCCCAGGGTAGGGCAGGCATGGCATGTGGTACTAGGGATTGAACCTGGGTCCTTGTGTTTGCCAGGCAGGTGCTTAGACCACTGAGCTATCTCCCTAGCCCAAAGCAACATGCTGCTATCATCTCTGTTTCTGCTAGGACCCTGGGTGCTGCTTACGCTAAACATCTACTTTAAGTTCTGTTAGAAACTGAGATGAAGGAGTCATCTAGGGGTAGGGTGTTGTTTTAGTCCTTCCTTCATCACTGCCCCCTCCAAACCTATAACCTTCTCATAATCAAAATATACCCATTCCACCCCAGTCTTTCTTCACTTATACCAGCATCAACTCTAAGGTCCAAGATCTGGGGCTGGGGAGATGGCTCAGGGGAATAAGTGCTTTTCTGGCAAGCGCAAGGGTCTAAGTTCAATCCCTGGTTCTGCCAAATAAAATTTAAAAAAATGAAAAATAAAAAATCTAAGGTCCAAGATTTTTTTTACATGCCATGGATCAGATATGGGTGGGACCTAAGGTGCAGCTCACCTGATGCAAAATTCCCCCTGGCTGTGAATCTAGGAATCTAGACCAGTTATGGGCTTCTAAAATTCAGTGATGGCACATGTCTGCAATTGGCATTCTCATTCCAAAAGGGAGAAATGGGAAGGAGGAAATGTGTGATAGATTCCAAGCAAATCCAAAACTTAACAGGGCAAATTCAGTAAGACTTCAAAGCTCAGGAACAATCCTATTTGGTTTGATGATCTGCCTCACTAAACCTGTGGGGAGCAGCCCTGCCTTTTGGACCTACGGAGGTCTCATTTATACTGGGCCCTGTCCCTTCAGCTCCGGAGGACCACCAAGTGTTTTCTGTAAGGGCCCACCACACAGCTCCACTAGATCAGGGTCCCACCCAAGGTGGATACAGCTTTGTCCCTCCGACCACACCCTGGGGACTTGGGACTCTTAGGAGCATGAGCTCTAACTACCTTTGAACCACGGTGGGGTTTGTCTTTCTGTCTCCTGAAGGATACTGCATGATTCTAACCTTCCTTCACTCCACTCGATCTTTCTGTATCCCCTACTGCTAGTAGTATTTCTGCCATTACGGTCCCTAGACTTTTGTGGAGATGGCTAATTATACCTATTCTCATCTCTTACCTGTCCTAATCTCTTCATTAAATAGTCCATCAGACATGCCCTTGGTATTCTTTTCTGAACACATTTTCTCAGTTCTGGGGATTTGGAAAGACTGAGAATTTTCCAGAAATTTAAGTTGTGGTTACTTTTTGCGTAACATTTCTATCTTCAATTTCTTTCTCTCTTTGCATATTTTAACTTTTTAAATTTTTTTGCACATTTTACTTTTAAACAGCCAGGAAGCAACAAGCCACTCCTTCCACACTTTGCTTAGACATCTCCAAGTTAAATATCCAGTTGCGTTTCTTGCAGCTTCCAGCTTCCACAGAACGCAAGATTAGGGAGACTGGGGACAAAGCTCAGTCAAGGGGCACTTGCATAGCACATGCTAAGGTTTCAGGTTCAATCACCAATGGCATGCTAAAAACACAGACAGACGGACACACACACACACACACACACACACACACACACACAAAAGTAGAACAGTTCAGTTTTTGCCATTTTATAGCATTGCCTTTCCACCATTTTCCAATCTTACTTATTTCTATCTGAGACTCTCAGGGTGGTCTTCACTGTGCATATTTCTACTAGTATTCTGTTCATGATTATTTCTCTGTTGTCTAAGACAGTAGAGCCTTTTTTTTTTGTAGGGACAAATTTGACACAGGGTCTTCATACTGACATATTCTTAGCACCCATCCCCTTTCTATAAATATTTTTATTTATAGAAATCTCACTAAATCATTATTAAGTGACTCGAAGTGGTCTCAAAGGTGCCATCCTCCCATCTTAGCCTCCCAGAGGGCCAAGATTACAGACGTGCCATAGTACTCAGGTTTATATTTATTTGGAGACATGGCCTTCCTAAGTGGCCCAGGCTGGCCTGAGCTTCTGATCCTTCTGCCTCCAAGGAGGGATTCTAGCGCCACAGCTGCTGGCAGCTTTCTTGATAGCTCTGCTCTTTCTTTCTGAGACCTCACCAGAATCACCATAAACAATCCCTTCATGACAATCTTAGCTTTTTCTAGCATGCACCTCAAAGCTTTTCTAGTCTCTCTCTCTCTTTTTTTTTTTTTTTTTTTTTTGTTGGAACCAGGGATTGAACTCAGGTCCTTGCACTTGCCAGGGAAGTGCTTATTCCACTGAGCCATCTTCCTGGCCCTTAGTCTCTCCTTATTACCTAGTTCTAAAAATACTTCCAGAGCATGAAACTGTAGCTCAGTAGTAGCAGGCTTGCCTAGAATGCATGAGTTCAGGCTGCAGCACCACAAAGAGGAAAAAACAAAGCACAAAGCTACCTCCACAGTTTTGGCATTACAATAGCACCCCACCTTTTGATTGTTAGTTACTGTCTTAGCCACACAAGCTGCTGTAACAAAGCAACTCAGGCTGCCAGGTTCAAGCAACAGCCTGCTATAGAAGCTGGGAAATCCAGGGTGCCAGACAGTTGGACTCCTGTTATAACTGTGCTCTTAGGGAGAAAGAAGCTTGGAGCCTTTCATCTTCCTGTAAGAGTAATAGATCTATTATGGGGGTGCATCTCTCATGAATGCAGCTAAATCTTGTTACTTCCCAATGGCCTTAACCTACTACTGTCACTCTTGAGATGAGGGTTTTATAATGCACTTGGGGGAGACTTCCATGTTTAGTCCTAACAGGTTTTATCTACAAATTCCACCTGGGGAGAAGCTATTTACAAGTTTACTCACGTGGTTGTGGGCAACCGTCAGTTCCTAGTGGGTTGCTGGACTGAAACCCAGTTCCCTATGGGCCCTTAGATGAAGGCCTTCCTTATTCCTTGCCAGATGGTTCTCTCCCCATTGTGGCCTTCACGTTGTGGCAGCTGGAGTCCATCAAAAGCAGTGAGTGAGAGCAAGCAAGGGTGTGTAAAGCATAAACGGTCTTTTTTGGTCCATGCTGTATTAATTAAAAGACAGTCAGTAGGTTCAGCTTGTAGTCCATGGGAGGGGACCACACACATGGGCTCGAACACCAGCAGGTAGTTGGGGACCACTGTGGAAGCCACCTTCCCCAGGGTCTTTTATCAACATCCTGGCCCTGCACGAAGGTTGTGTTTTCCTAGTAGCATCCTGGCTTTCACCTTTGTTCTTAGACCATTTCTAATTCTAAAAGTTTTGTCTTCTAAAGAAGCTAGGAATGAAAATTTATTGTCAAACTTTCTAAATCCTGGCTTCTGTAATTCTCTAATCTAAGTCCCGTTTCTTCTAATTCTGAAGGAAAATAGAACACTTTCTTTTTAGGTCACTTCACTTCTCAGGTAGAGTATCACAAACACCCAAAAGAAACTCTTTAGGCTAGGTCTGTAGCTCCTCAGGGTAAGGCACTTGCCTAGAATGTGTGAAGTCCTGAGTTTAACCTCAGTTGCAAAATATGTAACATTTTCTCCAGAAATCATAGCCAGAGCTATATGTTTTTTAGGTACCTATCCCTGTCTTTTATATAACTGTAGGTTCATTGAGCTAATTGCTCTTTGAATTCCTGAGTCAGGTCAGCCTGTGATAATATTCTCACTGCTCCATAAGTGTTCTTCATCAGTAGACTCCACAAGGTTCTCCTAGCTTCCATACCCACCTATCCCAAAGCTACTGATGGCCTTAGGTTTGTATTACACCAGGACCCCACTTGTAGGCATGCAATTTTGTCATATATTGTTGTGTAACATGCTACCCTATATCTCAATGACTTAAAACAACACTGTCCCCTCCCTTTTGTTTTGCTAAACAATTTTGCCTTGTGAGTAGCTTGCTAAAGAATGATCAGCCCTGTTCCCATGGTATTGGCCAGCAGCTCAACTAGGGCTTGAGCATCTACTTCCTTGATGGTTCGTTCCTTCAAGCTTGGTGTGTTAGCTAGCTTTCCATCACTGTGAACTACTCAAGAAAAACAGCTTAAAGGAAGAAAGGCTTATTACGGCTCACAGGGTCAGAGGTCTCAGTCCACTGTTGGCCAGCTCCATCACTTTCTACCTGTGGAGAGGTGGTGGCTTCATAGCATAAGGATGTGGCAGAAGAAAGCTGCTCATCTAGTAGCTGCTAGGAGGTGGAAGAGGAGGCCAGGGACAAAGTACCTTTCAAGCATGCCCCAGTGAACTACTTCCTCCAAATGGCCAGATCATTATACCATAGCCCACTCAGCCATCAACACTTCAGTCCGTTGATGAGGTTAGTGTTCTGATGGTCCAGTCATCTAACCCCCACTTCCGAATATGGGTGAACTGGGAATCCCTCCCTCCATACATGAATCTTTAGGGGACACTACTGATTTTTTTTTTTTTTTTTTTTTTTTTTTAGGCAAGGTCTTGTTTTGTAGTTCAGGCTTACTTCAACTTGCAGCATTCTTCCTGCCTCAGCTCCCTGAGTGCTGGGAATACAGGCAGGCTGGACACACTGGTGCTGTCTGCTGAGAGCTCTGCCAGCATCCTAGATCCTCCATCATGTGGGGCTCTGCATGAGGCTGGTCTGGCTTCCTTAAATGATGGAAGGAAAATGAGCACATCTTGGAATGTCTGAGGACAGAAGAATTGGAGTGGGGTGGGTGGTGGCACACAACTGTGTGTATTTAATACTGCACTATACACTTAAAATGGTTAAGATAGTAAATTTTATGTCTTTTTCCACTATTAGAAAGAGAGAAAAGGATGATAGCCTAGGGGAAGAAGCAATGGGACAAGGGAGAGAGCTGTCATGGATGACAGGAGCCAAGGAACAGAGCCTCTGGTCCCGAGAACCCCTTTGGCTTGGCATAGGATTTTAACAGACAATCCGCAACACATGTGGTAGATATTGCAGCTTTCTTCTGTGAAGCTAGCATAGGTACAAAGCCTGAGCCATGCAAATAGCCTCAAAATAGCCTTTTAATGTCTGCAATCCCAGAGACAAACATTTAAGACATAATTATGGGTTTGGATTTCTTAATGCAAGCCTCAAAAGGAACAGTGCCAGAGAAACAGTGATGAGCAATAAAAACTACAGGTGCATATGATATTTCCCTTGACTCTGGCATGTAACCTTGTAGGCCAGGCAGAAATATGGTAGGGCAGTGGACAGGGGAGAGGGGCAGATGTTTCTTGGTCATTAGCCCAATTTTTCCAGGATATAAAATCTCTTTGTTGTCTTGTAATTCCTAGTGTGCCTGGAAACTATCGCTACTGAAGAGATCTCACTTTTGAAACTTTCTTTCTTTGAAGTAGTAAACAAGCCATCGGGATTATTTATGGCTGAGTATATGTTCCTCCCTCCCAACACACGCATACATGCACATGCATCCTCCCCCCACGCAGTCAAGTCATAAGGTTTTATAAATAATGAAAGTCTATTTACAGATTGTTTTTTTTTTTTTTCCCTAGGTTTTGTTGGTCATACATTATTCGACTTTTCTTCCAAATAAGTCTAAACCATTCTTTGGGGAAATGACAGGAAACAGAAATCCCTTTCATCCAGGCATGTTATCCCATCATACACTCTGTGGAGAACACTCTGCATTCACCCTCACCTCCCCAACTACAGACTTTACGAAATTCTGTTGGCTTCTCTTTTATTGCCTGAAGTGTCAATATACTGGTATATTTTTATTTCGTGAAATCTCATCGTCTCACTTTGTTCAACGACTTCTTTTAGGTCCTACTTTCTGCAAAATAAACAAATAAATAGAGACCATTGCTATGACCCTGTCTAGTGACCTGTGGCTCTCTATTCTAAGACACCTCTGCTAATTCATTCTTTCCTCCTGGATCTTGGTTAAGACTAAGGTTGTTCAAGTCCAAGAAAAAGTAGCTGCTAAAACTTAATGTGCTCATTCCTTCCAAAGTAACTGAATACCTACTATGTGTTAAGTATTGTACAGAGATTGGGAACACAATGAACAAACCAGACAAAGCTCCTCTCATGGAACTTATTTTTATTTCTTATCCCAGAGGTTTCTGACTTTTAACAATGGACAAGTCCCAGTTTGGCCTAAGGACAAAAAAAAAAAAAAAAAAAAATCAGGTTGTATATTTGGAATTAAGCCACCTTCCCCTGGATGGGGGAAGGGAAAGTTCCTCCAACATCCTGAGATCACACATGTTCCATCTGCTCTTAAGTGGGGTCTGACTGGAACCAACAAGGACTAGATTAACTGTCATTTTCCTTGGGTCCCTGCCAGGCTCCAGGAAAACAATGCTTTGCTGTGGGATGCATTCATGGCAAGCAAGAATGACCCAGAAGAGCAAAGTCCTGGGATTTCTTGCCAGCACTGGGGTCCACGACCACCACTCAGCCCTTGCTCAGGAAGATATTGCCCCCTCGTGGTTCCTCTTATAACAGGACAAAGCTGGCCTTGGGAAGGGCCGCTAATTCATATAATCAATACATTGAAAGTTTCCTGATAAATAGTAGCCCTGCTTCTGAATATCTTCAGTTGTAGTTTCCACAGATTCTTGGTTCATTTCCTTCCCGGATACACTTTTGTTCCCATGGAGAGCAATGATATTATGACAGCAATGAAAGGACAAAATCTTTTTTTTTTTTTCCCTTGTAGAAATGCTTTCAAAATCTCCAGATACCCAAGAAAAACTCAATATGTGAGTCAAAGCATCATTACTCTTATTTTCATAGCACCTTTAAACCTTAAAAAAAATGTGTGTGTGTATGTATGTGTGTGTGTGCGCGCTGAGCTTTCTACAATCTGAACTAGGATTCTGGAGTGTGTCGCTGTGCAGCCATTTCGGGTATCTTGTCTGCACAACACCACTTTAAATTCCCTCAAGGCAGGGCCCTTATCTTCAACTCCTACAGCCACCTCCACCCTACCACCGGCAGCACTTAAACCAGCGCAGGGTAAAGAATTTCTAGTGGGGGTAAAAAGATAAACAGTTAAGCAAGCAAATAATTAGAAATTGTGATTGGTGCTGTGAGGGAAAGAAGCTCCTGGACTGTGAGAAAATTCCTAAGTGAGAAGTGAGACAGAATTTACTAAGGGTTTAAGATTTTTAACTTTGCAGCAGTCAGGTTTAAAAGCTTAATTGATCTCCGTATTGGAAAAGGTCCCTAGGGTCCAGAGAAAACGGAAACTTAATAATGTTAGCTTCTTTGTAGCGTAAACCTAACCGTGGCAAGAACAAGAGTGCTACATGCTATGGCTCTATCAATCTGTAATCCCCAAAAAACTCTGGGAGAGAAAAAACAGCTGTCCTAATTCATAGGGGAACCGCAGCTCTGCGGTGCTTCTGGGTTTGTGGGCAATCACACCAATTGTTGGGTACTTGGTGCTTTGTACCTCGGGAGATTGTCCGTGTTGACCTTCCAGATCTGCTGGCAGCGAGGCGCATTCACTTAACTAACTACTGTATACCAGGTAGCCCATTGAAATAGCCGTGGGATTAGAAAGACAAACAGGGCAGGGTCTTGTGTTCCAGGAAGGAGGTCCCCAACAGTGAGCCGGCCAGGTAAACAATTGGTTCTAGAACAATCTCAAGGGGCACCGCAGTGCGGTCAGGGGTTCGGGAAGCCTCAGGGAGAAGAGCAGTGCGTCCGGTGGGCTGGAGAAGTTTCCTAGGCCCAGGGGCCTTTGAGGTGGGGTGGAGGAAGCGTACTGAAAAAGCCCACCGGTTGCGGTCTGTCCCCGCTGTCCCTCGAGTTCTCTCGTCCGTTGCTTCAAGTGGCAGATTGGGGAGGGAAGAAGTGGGTCTCGCTGGTCCTGACCAGGAGCGCTGGCTCGGGGCTCCGGGTGCAAATTCTTGTGAAAGGCGGGCAAACAAAAGTAGCCCTCGCCGGGGCCGATCCCGGGCCCACGCGCGCGCGGCGGCTCTCGGGGTCGGGGCGCGCGCCCTCCGCACGCCGGGCCTGGCCCGGGACCCTCGGCCGCGTCGGGACTGGGGTCTGCGCTTCCGCCCGGCGCCGCCCCTCCCCGGCGCGCGCCATCCGGCCCCTCCTCCCGCGGGGGGCTTCGCCGTCCCGTCCGGTCCCTGTGGGCTGCAGCCCACGTCCAGGGAGGGCGGAGGAAGGCGGGAGGGAGGGGACGGCGGGGGAGGGCGGAGGGCGAGAGCGAGCGGCTCCGATCCCGTACTTGCCAGAGCCTGCAGGAGCGCGCTCGGCGGCCGTCCGGGTCCCCGCGTCCCAGTCGCGGCCCGCGCCCGCTGCTCCCGCTCCTCCTCCTGCTGCTGCTGCTGCTGCTGCTGCTGCTCCTCCCGAGCCGCCCGCGTCCCCGCCTGCGGCCGCCGCTCGACTTGGGCAGCAGCAGCCCCCAGCCCCAGCTCGGCTGCATCCCCGGCCCCGGGACGGGCGCCGCGCCCCATCCTTTCTTCTCCCTTCCTGCCCGCCCGCCTTCCTTCCTCCCTCGGCCGCCCGCCCTCTGCAGGTCTCCCGCCCCGTCGTCCCGCTCCGCGGCCCGCGCCGGCCCCGCTCGAGCGCGCACTTCCTGAGTCGCGGCCGCCGCCTCGCCGCGCCCCGCCGCCGGGAAGGAGCCGTGGGCGAGCGCCCTCGCCCAGCCCCGCGCCCTGCCCTGCCCGGCGAGGAAGCACCGGGAAGATGAACAACGGCGGCAAAGCCGAGAAGGAGAACACCCCCAGCGAGGCCAACCTGCAGGAGGAAGAGGTACGGGGCGCGGGGCGGCGGTGCGGGCCGGCGGGGACCGCAGCGCGTGGGGACGGCCCGGGACGCCGTCGCGCGGGGTGTGTTTGTGTCCGCGCGTCCGCGTGCCTGCAGTTGCGTAACTTGGAGGACTTTTGGAAGACTTTCGTAAGTATAATGCCCAGCTTTGTTTGCCCGGGACTTTAAAAAGCGGAATCGAGAGCTGACTCCTGGGTGACCCCAGATGATCGGGACCCGGAGGGTCAGAATTTAGCTCCGGGTTTGGAGCTGATTTGGAGGCGGGGGAGAGGAGGGCTGGTGAAGGAGGAAACTGGCGGAAAAGTTCTCCTGAAGAGATACGCCTCCTCCCTGCCTTTCAGGGTTAAAAGTTCTTGGTGAATATCGCTAGTCGAGACATTTGGATTAATAGATAACTCATAAGCCGCATTCTTCTTCGATGAGTCAAAGACCCCCGGACCTGGGAGATTAGCTTTTGTAAATTTAGGGGCGATGCTGAATGGGACAAAAAGGGTTAAAAACTTAATTAACCAAATGCTCTACGAGGATGTTTTAATAGGCTTTAGACTTCTGAGCCTACGTTTTACGTGTTGAGTCCGAAGTAATGATTTTTAAAAAGTTGCGGCTGCGGTGATTTGCTAAGATGGAAAAAAAAATTTAGAAACAGCGTGGACTTGGCTGCAGGGCGAGGGGCTGAGGCACAGACCCTTTGGAATTTTGCAGTTGGGACGTTCGTGGTAGCCTGTCGAACGGCTCTTCCTGCAGGTACATTGTCTGGAGTGCAGGAAGCAGTATGTTTTCCTACTTTTTGAGACTCCCACATAGTTACGGTATTAACATTCTACAAGGAATTTTAGAGCGTATGCGGATGCACAAAGTGCATCTCTATAATCTATGTAAAGTTCCTGCAATAATTGCATCCTGTTCAAACGGGTGAATGCATAAACTGATTCTAAAACGTTTGAGGGTGACGGGATTATTGTAGAGATAATGTTGTGTACAGACTTGAATTCCGAGGGTGAAACCAAACATCTTGGAGAAATTTCACAAATACGTATATGATCTTTACGTGGTACCCATTTATGAAATGGCAGCTGTTTATATTGGGAAGATACAGGAGGCACTTAAAGGCATGCAAGACAATGCAGAGTACAAGATTTTACTCTTAACACTGTACGACAGTACAACCTAGGGGAATTGTATTAAGCCCATAATTGCTTTCCTACCTGAGGAAATTCCCTATTAAATACTATCTTGAAAAATTTGATTTACAAGTTTGTTGTTTTGTACCTACAAGTGTAGAAATACCAAATTTCTTTTTTTGAAAAAGATGGAAACTTGAAGTGCAAGTTCCACTTTTTTTCTTGGAAACTTACTGCTGCTTTGCCTCATCACTTGCCATTTTTAAAATGGTAGTTTGGATTTTCGGAATTGCTATATATTTAATTCACTTAACAGCAAGATAATCATTGCTTCAGAAACCAATTTCTGTCAGGTTGACAATCTGTTTGCTTTGAAAGATAAAAGAATGTTTTGTGTAAAACAATCTTTTCTCTCACCCAACTTTAGCTGGCCACAAAGTTACGATTCTTTCTTAAAAGCTTTTTATAGCTAGAAATTGGGTAGGTTTGTGTGTCCTTGATGGAAAGTTGCTTGGAGGACAGTCAGCTTTTCTCTTGACCTGTCTCTGCTGAACTGCTTCCTGGGACTGAGGTGTTGCCCCTTTTTCAGTGTGAGTTTGCCCACAATAGATGAGGTGAGCAACGAGAGCCCTGATGCACCATCCCAAGTCCAGTCAGAGCTTCTCACTTGTCCTTGCTTAAGAAGTTCTTGTATATGTGGGAATGTCTAGGTGTCAGTAATTATTTTTAAGCAAAACATTTATATTTACAAAGACAGGAAAATGGCATTCAAATTGAAGGCAGGGTGTAGTGTACAAAGTAGATGTAGTGAGGTTTATAATTTTAGAAATCCAGGGAAGGAGTGTTGGCTTGGGTAACCCAGGTAATTTTGTGTACATACTCTCTCTCTCTCTCTCTTTCTCTCTCTCTCTCTCTCTCTCTCTCTCTCTCTCTCTCTCTCTCTCTCTCTCTCTCTCTCTCTCTCGTTTCCCCATTTACATGGTGTTTTGAAAAACTAGGCTTTTTATCCCCCTAACTCTGAAAGCCACAAGGTAAATATGGTATTTGCTGAGTCCCTTAATGTGCTCAGCATTATATAAAACCACAACACTGGACCCTTTCCCTGCCCACCCAGTGGGTCAGCAATTGGTTCTCACACACGTTTAAAAGCCTTGGCGTGGCTTCCAGTAAACAGAACACACATATAACGTGTACATGCATAGTGACAAGAGAGAAAAATGTGTTTGATTGTATTTCTGGTGGCCATAAGATTGATGTATGAGTCGAATTGTAATCAAGTGAAAATGTTTATCATAGCTTACCATGGTGGGTTAGGCTTTCTCCTACATTGGTAAGCAGGGTTTTTTGGGGGCAAGGGGACAATTGCTTTCATAATCCAGTATAGTTTAACTCCATTTGAGAATCTGATGGCTTATGCTACAGTTATGATGGGTTGAGATGCTTATTTGCATCCAGGGGTCTAGAATGAATAGTCCAGGAATTCAGGAGTATTTTTGCAGGATTTTGAAAACTTGTGCCAAACACATACTTCTACTTTGGATAGCACTTAAAACTTCAGGAGATTAATGTAGGATTTGGTGAGACAATGTTGTGAAAGGGATAATACATGGCTTTCATCATGTAAAGAAAAAGTTATCAGAATCTTCCTGGGATATGAGATTTATGATGTTTATGTATGTATGTATGTATGTGTAGGGTATCACTTTGCAATTAAAATAATTCTTGGAATTTGTGTTTAATTGTATCACTAGACTTCATTAGCATTAACAAATATATAACTAAAAACCTGTAATATGTCTTGTCTGATAATAGTTATCATTCCTGTTTTAATCTGTTTCAATGTATCAGGACCTTATTTTGCCTTGCAGACCAGTTATTTGTTCATCATTGAATTTTCAGATAAATGAAACCAAACTACAGTTTGGTTTTATTTTTAGTTTTGTTTCACTCTTGTCATTGGGTGCTTTAGAGGCTGATCACAAACCATTTCCACCAGGGATTTTATTATGTTAAAGCAGTTTTATTTAAGGTGTAAGCTCAGTCAAAGCAGTTTAAAGATAAATTACATTAGGAAAGTGAAAATCTTGGTACTGTTGGAGTAGTGATCCAAAAGATGTTTGGCAGATGTTGGGCGGAAATCACATTAAGTCAAATCTTCAGAGGTTCGAACAAATCTTTATATTCCTTCTTTGTAAGTACTTAATAATTTTGCCAAAAAATAATTGGGGTTGTAAAGAAGAGGTTTTTTTTATACCTGGCAGAGAAAGGGTAATGGCAGTGATGTGCAAATTCAGGTTTTCGTTGAGCATCAGGATTAATCTACATGATTATTTTGGGATGGTACAAACTGGATTTTTAAGAGCAATGTAACCAAATTTGGAGTCTGTTATATTCCAAAGCAAATCTAATACAGTAAACTTGTATTTCAATCACATAACAGGGTTTGGTGACAGTGATTTGGATGGAAATGTGATGACTTCATGGTGGAATGGTGTGGCAAGACCCCTGCCAGTAAGGCTTGTACTTGAGCTATGATTGGAAAGACAGTTTTATAATTTTCCTGATAAACCTTTATACATATATACATTGTTCTTTGTTTTCAGTGGCATTTATTTATTTATTTTTGTTTGGATGAAGTAGAGTTTTTTTGGGAAATGTTTTTATATTTTTATTTTATGTTTGGAGGCTCATATTAAATTTTGCTTTGAGAATAAAAAGTGTTTAGAGCTAGCTGGCCATGGGGCAGGGAGTTGGGAACTTGTGGTACAGGCCAGTGGTGATGCAAATTAATGTTGCATTTCCAAAAAACTGGAATTACACATCAAAATGTGTTCCAGCACTTTGGCTTAGTACTTTTATTATTAAGAATTTAAGGAAATAGGGTGTAGTGAGGATTTAATTATAGGAATAATTATTACAGTTATTTATAATAGTGAAAATTCACAAAGATTATGTGTCTGACAGGGAAATTTTGAGGTAAATCATACAATTCCAGGAAGGAGATAGGCAGCCATTAACATCTCTGCTCTTAAAGGGAAAAATATATTTTATATGTATACAATATTGTATCTATATGTTATTATAGTTTCTCTAACAGTTCTAGAGACCAGAAATCTGAAATCAAGGTGTTGGCAGGGGCCTCTTGTAAAATCGTAAGGAAGAATCATTTCTTTCTTTTTTCTTTGGACCCTGGGCCTTCTTGTGGAGCTACATTCTATATCCTCGGTCCCTTTTTAATCTTTTATTTTGAGGCAAGGTCTCACTAAATTGCTCAGGCTGGATTAGAATTCGTAGTCCTGCATCGGGCTGTAAGAGTGCTGGAATTACACGTGTGCACCCATGACCAGCTAAGAATCTCTTCTTGCCTCTTTCCTCATGGTTCTAAATGTTCTGAAGACCTACACTATGAGGATAATCTCAGATTATAACATTTAACTAGCAAGAGCTGATTTTAAAGTTTGTTATGATACCAGTTTTTAAATACGAATGAAATGTTTGTGATTTGTGAGTTGGACATAATTACTACTTTCTGATACATTTGTTTATGTTTTCTAAAATTACCATGTGAACAAATAATGAAATCCATTTGTATTCTGAAGACTATGAAATTTATTTATGCTGGGTCTAGATGTCACAGACCATCAGAGTGGTCACATTTTTTCTCACAGGCCTGGTGGCAGGAATCAGTCCTGTTGTGTTGTTCATAGTCTGTCTTTATGACATTTGTTTCATCTAGTGCTTTTTCCTGAATCATTTTAGTGCTGCTTAGCTGCTTTCTCTGTCCTGATACCCTTCCTCAGCCCATGTTTATACCAGAGGATGAAGTGTTTTTTATCCCAAATGCTTCCCGAACATCTCCAAAAAGTAGTCTGTGCTTGACATTCAGGATTACCCTTATCCACCTCCATAGTCTTTGAATCGTTTTCTTCACCCACTTTTCTGTTCTCTTGATTTGGCCTTAGCTCCTTTCAAGCCAGGATTCTTGTTTCAGCCTATACTTTTGAAGCAACACTCACCTGGGTGTTCCAGCACATAAAAATGATTTTTTCTTCCCCTCAGAATTCCAGGAGTTATTTGTCTCTACTTAAGGCTGGATCATCACATTTCATGAACTCCTTTTTTTTTTAAGATCTGTGCCATCTTACAATATTTGCAATGCACAAAGCTCCCCAATACGCAGTACCTGGTGATCCTTCTCATATATGAATACTAAATTTTTACAAATGCACAATAAAAAAATACACAATATGTAAATACATACATATGGAATATCCTCACTAGTAAAGTTGATGATTATGAGTTTGTCAGGGTGAGCTGTTAAGAAACAGTCACCTATTTGGAAAATAATCTTCCCTCTGTCATCAGTAACCTCCACCTGAGGGCACAGGAGAGTGCCTGCCCCATCAGATAGCAACTGTCAGCATGGGACCTGTCATCCTGTGGTACCATTGCGTTCTCACCATTACAATTTGGTTTCTGCTGTGGAACTCCATTTGATCCTGTGGCCATGGGCTTCCGGAAGCCTGGGGGAAGCAGAAGAGCCAGGAGCCCCGTGTTCCCAAACAAGACTGCTCTGTGTGACAGCCACTTTGGAATGTTTGTGTTCAGTTTCATTTGGCACCTTAGTGTCTGCCTGGGGGTAGGGGAAAGGGAATGCAAATGTTCTTCTTGAACAGTGCTAGCATTGGTCAAAGAAAAAAACTTAGGAAGGAATGAGGAGAATGAACCTTAATAGCCAGAGCAAAGGTGGCTGCTTAGCTCAGTAGGCTGGAAGCCACCAAGGTCCCCAGTATTTAAATGGATGCTGTGATGATAATGAGGATGTCAGTGCCCTGACCCCATGGATATGACCGTATTTATGGGGACAACTTGGGCCTAACTTCTCATGCTGATATCCCTATTTGTAATGTGCACCAGAAGAATATTTCAGACACTTAACATTTAGAGTGTGCATGAGTGCATGTGTGTGTGTGTGTGTGTTTGACTATTGAAATGGACTTAAGGAAACATTTTTTAAATTTATCAGAATAAAGTTGTTCAGGACTGGGGAGATAGCTTGGTAGTCTAAGCACAAGGACCTGAGCTGCATAGTGAGAGTCTGTACCAATATATTCATACATATATAAATAAATACATAAATACTAAAAAAATAAACTTGCCCAGTTTTTCTGTTTAGCTGGCAGTAAAAGAGAAGTACTAAAATCATTTAGTCTATGAAATTCTCAAATATTTTTTACCTGTCCACTCAGGAATGATTATCACAGATTCTTCCTGAGTATTTTGTATGAATGAATGTTGATGTAGTTGTTTGACCTGAGAACAAGCTAAACCTGTCAGGAGGCAAGGGTGACAGAGCTGTGTCAAAGGAAGTAAAGAAATACCATTGGAGCTGGATGTGAATTAAGACTGATGGATACCAAAAGGTTGAGGTAGTGGGGAAAAGTCATTCTGGGTGAGGATGAGGCTTTGTGTGAACACACAGGAGAAAGAAGACCCGGTGGGGGTTATTGAGCAAGGACGAAACTGGCCAAGGGTGGACTAAGTGAGCAGCTCGTCTCTGCCCTAGGAAGGGGGCTTGGACCTGATTGAGAGCTGGGGTGGACGTGTGGCAAAAGAAGCATCATCCTCAGATGGTCCACTGGGGAAAGGCGCGCAGCTGGCTTTGGGAGAATTGTCAGGAATGGTTAGTGCGACCATGACTGCCAAAGTGCAGATCTCAGTGTGAGGTTCAGGGGACTGAGGCAGAAGCGGGATTTACAGCCAGTCTCCTTGCCTGTTGAAAGGCAGAAACCTCAGGGTTCTTCTTGGGACTACTCAATAAGTGGTGGTTGTTGTACTTGTGGAAGTAGAACATAAAGAGGTTCAAAGGGGAAGAAAATGCAGCTAGGACCTGAAAGTGTTGAATTTAGGGTGCCGATCTGGTCTTGAAAGCTGATTTTCAGAGCAGTTCATGAACATAGCTTGGTAATTGGGAATGTGGGTCACGTACATGACTGTCTGGAAAGTTTAATTCTTATTTCTTAGCAAACGTTTTTAAGATAAGCAGAGACAGGACATTCACCAAAGATTTGAAGCCAAATAAAAAAAGTGTTTGGGAGAAAGAAAAAAAATCACAAATTCTTAGGGAAGATAGAAGTAATTTTTTAAAAAGTACTTTTTTTCAGGAAAGTAAAGCTGTATCACACGTACCCTGTCTAGTTACAATCTGTTTGGTATATTTATTCAAAAGCCTTGGGGGGGTTCAGAAAAATCCAGGAATATGTAGTATTCCTTATGTACTTTTTGCTTTCATTCAAAGTTTTGGGAATGTGTTTTTCTTTAAATCTGTCATTTATTTTCAGGTTTCCATCACCACATTTCTTTCCCCAGCCTTTTTACCTGGAGGGGAAGACCAAAAATTAACCATAGAACAGAGAGAAATGTGTGTGTGCTTTTATAAGACTACATTTCACCCAGTTGTGCTGTCCTTTTTTTCCTCTCAGTTGTGTTCTTTTTTTCTCTCAATTGTCCTTTTTTTGACCCACTTGTGTTGTCCTTTTTTATCTTTTTTTTTTGGTGGGTAGCTGTACATTTGACCAGCAGCCCCAAACCATCTATGCTGTGGGTCATATTTTGAATGTATTTAATTTATGCTTTCCTGAAGGTTTGGAGCCTTTTTGGAGCCCAGCTCTATCTCAGCTGTAAGAAAAGTAGCTCAGGAACTTAAAAAGAAAACAACTTTCTCTCAGAATTTCTTCTAGGTTTTAACCTGGCTGCCACCATTATAATGCATATTATGTAGAATGCTAAACAGGAGAAAGAAAAGGCAGTAATAAATGCCAATCACACTAGGAAGATAGACCGAAATTCCAGGCTGTAGTACAGTATTGTTACACAAATTTCAAAGGCAGTAGGAGTGCTTAGCCAGCTTAGTCCAGTCCTGTGAGCTGGGATTTTGCAAAAGTATGAGAAATTTGAATCTCAAAATTGAAATACATCCTACCAACCCATGACAGTAAGTTTGAGGCCAATTTCTAATTTTTAATTAATTAATCCTGCTTCTGATAAGTTGAATTTTACCAATGGTTGCTCTGATTCTTGTAGATTATTTTATGTCACTAGGTTTATAATGCTGGTAAATGGCCAATGTTATTCCAAGAGAAACCTTAAAGATTTAAAAAACCTTTCTTCTTGAATCGTCAGGATCCCGTTTTGCGAAAATTCCTTTTTGCCCACTTGCAGGATGGATGGTTGAGGCCCTATGGGACAAAAAGCACACAGAAAGTGCTATCTTATTACAGAAGTAGCAGAGTTTCCTTTGTGCTCAGAGGGGAAGTGCTACAGAAGTGTAATTGCTTTACCCAGCATGTGTGATTTACAGGACTTAGAATGTGTGAGTTTCCCGAGGCATCTGTTTTCAAATACAGTATTCCTCCAGCCAGGCAGGATGTGTTCTGGGAGGGGGGGAGAGGACATGTACTTCCGCTCAGCACAGGCCCCGGGATTCTGGGTGATTTTGGGACCCCCAAAAATAATCTTTTGTTCTGATTTTGCTTTCTCCGCTCTCCACTTTTCTAAGCCCGATTTCTTCTTCAGACCTCTAGACATTTTCCAAGGAACAAGTAAAAGAATTGCTAGAGCTAAAGTGGGCACCGTTACAGAAATTTCCTTTTTAATCCTAGTACGTGAGAGAAAATTAGAGGGGCAACTGAAAGTCAGGTGCATAGTAAAATACAATCAAACTTAAGGAGCACTAATGCTATTTTGCCTGTTAATTATTTCAGCTTTTATGGAGCTAGGATGCCTGTATGTTTTTTCATTTTTATTTTTTGCTGTGCTGGGAATTGAACTCAAGGCTTGGCATATGCAAGACAAACACTCTTACACCCCAACCCCTTAATGTTACTTTTTAACAAGCTTGATGAAGCATTATCATCCCATGTTTAGGGATAAGAAAACTGAGGCTCTGAGAGATTAAGTAATTTGTCTGAAGTTTTACAGCTGGAGGATAGGAGCTTAAAATTTTCCAGTGCACACGTGGTTCATGTGACCTGGGCTTTGCTGGCTCTCAGATCTCTTTTGCCAGGAATCACAGCCTCATTCATTCTGCTCCAGCTGCTGGAGCCTTAGTTATCTGTAACTTATAACCTGTTCGTGCCCCAGGGCCTTTGTGCTTCCCATTCGGTATACCTGGAAAGCCCTGAACCCTGGTATTTTATAGGGCAGCTTCAACCTTGTCTTTAATCCTGATCTCAGTTCGAGTGTTACCCAGAGAGACTTTTGACCTCCTAGATAAAGTAGCCCCAGATTCCCAATCCCTGCCACATCCGTTTATTTTTCAGTACCCTTACCTC
>PVKA01032041.1:0-25708 GCA_004027165.1 Ctenomys sociabilis | reverse complement strand
AAAAAAAAAAAAAAAAAAAAAAAACAAACAAAAAAAAAAAAACCAGAAAAAGATGGAGACTCTATGGCCAGACCTGCATGCCTTCCTTAAGATTTTACTGTAATTAACAATATCTAGTTCAGTAAGCCCAGATGGACATCAGACACCTGGTGGGTAACCAGAATATCCAGATCCATCCTCCTATACTTCCCTGTCCCTTTCAAAAAATGTCTTTGTTCTTTCTACACTAGAAGTTGTAGATAAGCTAAAGTTCATGATGCTAGCCTTATATCCCTACTATGTACCTTGCTTCCCTATGGGTTCCATATTAGCTAAGTGTATTCTTTTAATTCTTTTGGTTGATTGTGGTTTGATCTATGTTGTACCTATGTTGTGATTTTCATATAATAATTCTTTTTTGAGACAAGGTTTTGTTATGTAGTTCCGGCTGGCCTTGACCCCATTATGTAGCTCAGGCTGCCCTCAAGAGTTGATTATTCTCTCTTTCTGTCAGCTGGCAGAGATGCCAAAAGGGAAGAAGGCCAAGGGCAAGAAGGTGGCCCAGGCCCCTGCTGTCGTGAAGAAGCAGGAGGTCAAGAAGGTAGTAAATCTCCTTTTTGAGAAGAGGCCAAAGAATTTTTGCATTAGACAGGACATCCAGCCCAAGAGAGACCTCACCTGCTTTGTTAAATGGCCCCGCTACATTCGGCTGCAGCGACAGAGGGCCATCCTGTACAAGCGGCTAAAGGTGCCCCCTGCGATTAACCAGCTCACCCAGGCCTTGGACTGCTAAACAGCTATCCAGCTGCTTAAGCTCGCCCACAAGTACAGAACAGAGACCAAGCAAGAGAAGAAGCAGAGGCTGTTGGCCCGGGCAGAGAAGAAAGCTGCAGGCAAGGGTGATGTCCCCACTAAGAGACCACCGGTCCTCAGAGCAGGTGTCAACACTGTCACCACTCTGGTAGAGAACAAGAAGGCTCAGCTTGTGGTGATTGCACAAGACATGGACCCCATTGAGCTGGTTGTGTTCCTGCATGCCCTTTGTCACAAGATGGGGGTCTCTTACTGCATCATCAAGGGGAAGGCCAGGCTGGGGCGTCTGGTCCACAGGAAGACCTGTACCACTGTCACCTTCATGCAAGTCAACTCGGAAGACAAAGGTGCACTGGCTAAGCTGGTGGAGGCCATCAGGACCAACTACAATGACAGATACAATGAGAGCCGCCGTCACTGGGGAGGCAACGTTCTGGGTCCAAAATCTGTGGCTCATATTGCCAAGCTGGAGAAAGCAAAGGCTAAAGAGCTTGCCACTAAACTGGGCTAAGTGTACTCTTTGAGTTTTCTGTACATAAAGACAATAAATTGCCCTTAATCCAGTGTAAAAAAAAAAAAAAAAAAAAAAGGAGTTGATTATTGCAGACAAGGATAGGCTACAGTCAAGCCAGGTTGCCACAAGAGTGTGAACAACAGAGTTTCTTTGTTCTGCTTTCCTTTATTTTCCTATACTTCCCAACTTTGGCCAGGAGTGGTGGTGCATGCCTGTAATCCCAGCTCTCTGGAGGCTGAGGCAGGAGGATTGTTGTGAGTTCGAGACCAGCCTGAGCTACAAAGTGAGCTTACGGCCAGCCTGAACTGCATAGTGAGATGGGTATTTGTATACTTGCCGCCTTACTCTTACATATTCAAGAATTACCCCTGCCCTTTTTTTTTTTTTTTTTTTATGGCAGAACTGGGGGTTGAACTCGGGCCCTTGAGCTTGCCAGGGAAGTGTTTGTTCTACTGAGCCATCTCCCCAGAGGCTCCCCCCATTCCTACTTTCAATTTTGAAGTGTGCATGAATTTTCCCATTGTTGGTCAATAATTAATTTTCGCAGTAGCTATGTATGAGGCCATGAGCAGATGCTACTGAAGCGAGATCACCCCAAGGATGTTCTGGGCAGTCAGGGTTCATGCCTGGAAAATGAGTGGAAAGTTCCTTTGTTCTTAGTTTGCAGCTGCCTCTCCACTTAGGATCTTTTCCTAGTTGGTTTAGGTCACTTCATACCCTAGCCCCACACCCCACTTTCCATCACCTCAGAGAGCGGCTTGTAGCAGTTCAACCAACCTCAACCAAGAGGAGAAAAGAACAGCTGCGCTGACTTGGCGCCCCTGGCCCTGTCCCACCAACTCACATCATCAGGCTACCTGCTTACATAGCTATTGAGCCTTCAATTGCATAAAACACGATTTCTGTCAAGGCCCGAAATGGTATAAAATGCCTCATTCAATAAATGCTTCGCACCATTACCACTGTTAAGTGTAACTAGTGAGTGTATGTATGAAAAATATGTCTGCAGCTCTGCTAGGAATGAAATAAAATCGTTCCTTCAGAAAACAACAACGACGACAAAAAAAAAAAAAAGTAATACAGAGAGTTTGGAAAACTGAATACTGGACAATAGAAAAAATTTCATTCTGCTTTCGGTGTTCAAAGTATTTCTCTCCTGGGCGTGGTGGCGCAAGCCTGTAATCCCAGCTCTTGGGAAACTGTAAACAGGCGGATTACTACGAGTCCAATCTAATAGTAAGACCCTGAACACCCTGTAGACCCTTCCCTATATAAAACCATAAAACCTTGCCTGGCAAGTGCAAGATCTTGAGTTCAATCCCCGGTACTGCAAAAATAGATAGATGATAGATAGATAGATAGATAGATAGATAGATAGATAGATAGATAGATAGATAGATAGATAGATAGATAGATAGATAGATATAGTATTTGTCTCCATCATATGCTATTTGCATCAACAACGGACCACGGAAGTTCATGTACAGACCCAATAACCCAGGGTGGAGCTAGGCGTTCAGCTCACGCCTCCCGAGGGGGCGTGATCACTGCACTGTGCCCGCCCAGGCTTTTTCCCGCGGCGCGTACAGATGACGTAGCAGCGCGCCAAGATTCTTTCGGCCGCAGTACCCGGGAGATATCTTTCACGTGAGTAGTTTCCGCGAATGGATGGGGCGTCCCTGTTCCTCGAGCAGCCCTTTGTTACCCATCCCATTCCCGATCTAGGCCGCATTAGTGTTCTCACTAGGCCAAACTGGCGCCAGTTGGGTCCCATGTGCCTGCTGTAGAAAGGGCATCTTTTCGTCTGTTCCAGCACGCGTTCAGCAGACGCTGAACATGAGTGACTGAATTTAGTTCCCTATCTTCAACAGATATCTTGTCACTCAACCAGCATTTATTTTGTTTCGTTTTCGTGTTTTTGAGATTCGCCTCGTTCTGGGATTACAGACGGGAGCCACCACTCTGAGCCAGTCGCCTGCCTTGTGTCCGTGGGGGCACAGCCCTGTTATAGACAAAGCCTGTACCTCTGTGATTTGTATTTCACTAGCAGTGGTAGGTGAATATTTTAAAATCATTCCGGGAAGACTGCCCTGAAGGGGGAAAGGAATTCTTGGTGGCGTACATCCTGCAATCCATGCACTCCGGAAGCTGAGGCAGGAGGAACTTGAGTTTTGAGGCCATGCCTGGACAACATGGGATGTTCAAGGCCAACGTGGACTGTATAGCAAGGGATTGTTTTAATTGCCCTTCATTCCCACCCCCCAAAAAAAAAATTAGGTAAGTTGACATGTTTTTATGTCTCAGGTTACCCATCACTCCAGAATCTGAGACAGGATTGTGAGTTCAAGGCCAGCCTAGGTTACATAGTGAAACCCTGTCTCAAATGTATATTAAACTGGACTTGTCGGTGTATATCTGTAATCCCCATACATGGGAGGCTGAGGTAAGAGGACCTCTGCAAAGTTGAGGCCACGCTGAACTACACAGTGAGTTCAAGGCCAGTTTGAAGTACTCCACATAGGTAGACTTTAATCTGAAACCAGCAATGGTGGTGCCTGTCCTTAATCCCAGTGTTAGAGAGGTTAGGCAGAAGGATCAAAAGTTGAAGATCACTGTCTTGAATTTAGCAAGACTGTCTCAAAATAGAAAATAAAATAAGGGCTGAGCCTCTAGGGCCTACGCTTAATCCCTAGGACTGGGAGAAAAAAACAAAGATTTCATTCTAATGTAGAATGTAAAGTGAAAAAGAAAAAGATAGTAATACAACATAAAAAAATTAAAATGGGCTGGTGAGATAGCTCAGTGGACTAAGAGCCTGCTTAGGCAAGCACCAGGACTGAGTGTGTCACCAAGTCCTGGTGTGGCCACTGCTCATGCCTGTAATTCCAGTGCGAGGGTGGCTGAAAACAGGAGAATCACTACAAGTCTGAGCTGCATAGTGAGACTGTAACAAATACATTTTTAGGGTGTTTTTTTCTTTTTTGTGCAGGGTCTCACTATGCAGCCCACATTCATAGTGATCCTCCTGCTTTCTGCCTCCCTAGTGCTGGGATTACAGGCATACCCCACCATGCCTGGACTCCATTGACAGCTCAGCGCACCTAAAGGCGGGGCCAGTGCTGCATGTGGAATATTTTTTAAAAAATTAAAATAGGGGCCAGGGAGATAGCTCAAAGTCATCAGCACCTACTTGGCAAGCTCAATGACCCAAGTTCAATCCCTGATCCTGCATGTTGTGCAGTCTCACCTGGATCCTCTGGTGCCCATTTTGCAGCCACAGAACTGGGCTTGGTGGCTTCGCCTGTAATCCCAGCACTTGGGAGGTTGAGATAGGATCTCTGTGAGTTTGAGACCATCCTAGGGGCTATAAAAGTAAGCAAAAGGCCAACCCAAACTGCCTAGTGAGACGTCTCAAGAAAAGAGTAAGTGGCTAGTCCAGTAACACTTTTCCAAGAAGGTGAATTTCCCCTAAAAGACTGAACCAAGCTAATACGAGGTGGCAAAAAAGCCATCTAGGAATGAGCTTGGCAAGTGAGAGGAACTGAATAGAAATACTGAATGAAATATTGGAGGCAAGAGTGGTAAGAGATAAGGGTGAAGAGGTATGGAGTGGCCAACCAAGTGAAGCCAGGTCATTGAATTGGAATTTTATACTAAATGTGATGGGGACCTGTGATCCTTTTGTTGACTTGTGACAAATGGGTTGCAGTTGTACAAAGCTGGAATCAAGTCAGATCAAGAAGCCAATGCAAGGCAGATACATAGTACATGTCTGTTATCCTAGCACTCTGAGAGGCTAGAGCAGGAGGATTGCGAATTGCAGTGGGTAACAGAGATACTATCTCAAAATTAAGGCAGGAGTGTAGCCTAATGCAAAGGCTCAGGAGTTTAGTTCCCAGTACCAAAAATAAATAAATAAAAAATAAAAGAAATGGCCAGGCATGGTGGTGCAGGCCTGTAATCCCTGCTCTCTGGAGGCTGAGGCAGGAGGATTGTTGTGAGTTCGAGACCAGCCTGAGCTATAAAGTGAGCTTAACGCCAGCCTGAACTGCATAGTGAGACCCTGTCTCAAAAAAAAAAAATAAATATAAAAAAAATAAAAGAAATAGCTAATGCATTAATCTGGGTGACGGATGGTGGTGGCTTAGACTAGAGTAAGGTAGTAGAGATGGAAAAATGAGAGATTTGGAAGATGTTTAGAAATAGATACTTTATTTATTTTTTTTTTTAATGTATTTAGTACAGGGTCTCACTTGGTAGATCAGACTTGTAGTGATTATCCTGTTTGCAGCCTCCCAAGTACTGGGATTACAGGTGCACGCCACCGTGCCTGGTCTCAGCACACGCCAGAGGCGGGCCTGGCACTACATGCCAGGGGTCAAAGGCAGCTGCACTTTGCCTAAGCAGGTGCTTTAGTCTACTGAGCTATCTGACCCGCCCTTAGAAGTAGATACTAGATGGATTGAGTGTAGAAAGGTCAAGACACAGGATTAAGGTTGATTCCTGTGCTTTGGCTTTTGTTTTTGTTTTGCAAGACAGGGTCTTAAACCCTAGGCCTGACCCAGGGCTAGGCAAGTATTCTAACCACGAGTTACATCCCCAGCTTGACTCCTGTGCTTTGGCTTCAGCACCTGAGCACTTGGTGGTAGTGTTTCTTTGGATGGGGAAGTTTAGAAGAACAGGCTATCTGGAGAAACAGCAAATAAAAATCCTGTTTGGCCATAATACACTATTTACATTGTTTATGTGACATCTATGTGGTGATGTCACATGAGCATGGGAATATAATAGCTGGAGTTTTAGGGAGAGTATTGTATAAAGTTACCAAATCCTTTGGAAAAATGTTAGCTTGAACCATATGAAAATATCATTTTCCATCAAAACATAGATGAGTTCATTTCATTGGTTCATTCCACTAGATAATATTTATTTGTTTGCTTTTTTATTTGGTTGGTTTTTTGGAGACAAGGTCTTACCATGTAGGCTGGAATTGAACTCACTATGTAGTCCAGATTGGTCTAGACTTGTGGCAGTTCTCTGTGCCCAGTTCTCCTGGGTAATACTTAAAGCCACAGAACTGGATGAGATCACTGGAAAAGATGTAGAGAAAAGAGAAATAAAGAAAGATCTCTGGACGTACATTTAGAGGTTGAGAACTGTAGGAGCCAGCACAGGACACTGAGAAAGGGCAACCACAAGGTGGGCAGAATCCTGGGAGATGTCCTTAAAGCCAGCAGTGGGCTAGACATGTGGTGTGTGCCTGGACAATTAGAATTTATTGAGCTCAGGACTTTTGCACTGAGCTACATTCCTAGGACATCTTCTCTTCCCTTTATTTTATTTTTTGTCTTTTTGAGACAGGGTCTCACTATGCAGTTCAGGCTGGCCGTAAGCTCACTTTGTAGCTCAGGCTGGTCTCGAACTCACAACAATCCTCCTGTCTCAGCCTCCCAACTGCTGGGATTACAGACCTGCACCACCACGCCTGGCTTCTCTTCCCTTTAAAAGAAAATGTATGCAGGTCTCACTAACATGTCCGGCTTCTGTTCAAACTTGTAGTCCTTTTGCCTCAGCCTCCTAGAGTACTGGGATTACAAGCTTGTACTGCCACACCTGTTTCCAGGAATTAATTTTTCTTGTTTTTTAATAATTAAATCTTAAAGGGCTGGTCTCAGCAACTCTGGAAAGTTCCCTTTGGTGCCAGGTGCTCAGGGACCTAATTACTGTCCAAGACTCCGCATTAAGAGGGCTGGGGATGTGGCTTAGTGGTAGAACTCTTGCCTTGCACACACAAGGCCCTGGGTTCAGTCCCCAGTACCACACACACAAAAAAGGTTCCACATCAAAATAACATTATACTGGGGATTCAGATTTCAGTGTATGAATGCAACTGGGAAAAAGATGTTCAGTCAGTAGTAGACATTTCTCCCTTATGTCTTTGACTCTTAAAGTGTTGAGTTGGTATCCACAGTACCTTGCCTTTAATCATACTGTAGTAGAATGTGAGTTCTATGAGTGCATTAATGATTTGTGTATGTGTGTGTGTGTGTTTGTGGAACTGGGGATTGAACTGACACTTGCGCTTGCCAGGGAAGCACTTATTCTACTGAGCCATCTCCCCGGCCCCTATATTGTTAATGGTGGTATCCTTTTTAGTTGTTGTTTAGGGGGACAGTGTTTCACTATGTAGTTCAGGCTGGCCCTTGAATTAGTATTCCTCCTGCCTCAGCTTCTCAAGTGCTGAAATTATAAGAGTGCCCTGTGCCCCAAATCTGTTTTAATCTTTTTATTTTGAGGCAGGTATTCACTAGGTTGCCTGGACAGTCTTCAAACTTGCAATCCTCCTCTTTCTGCCTTTCAGAGTGCTGGGATTACAAGCATATGTTACTATACCCAGTCTCATAATGTTGTATTTAGGTCCTTGCCTGGGGCTCAGTGAAGTACTGATGCTTCAGAAATGGATCAAGAAGCCAGGCGAGGTGGAACACACCTATAATCCCAGCATTGAGGAGGCTGAGGCAGGAGAACGGCCATGTGTTTGTGGTTAGCTTAAGCTCCATAGTGAGATCCTATCTCAAAAAACAGATGAACAAACCAATACATTTATGTAGAGCCCAGCATGATGGTGCATACCTGTAATCCTAGCACTCAGGAGGACTGGGGAATTATGAGTTTGAGGCCAGCGTAGACTATCTGGCCTACGTAGTGAGACTGTATCTCAAGAAAATTGTAAATGTATTTGTATGTGTTGGTGATTGATCCCAGAACTTTACACATACTAAATGCATGTTGTACCACTGACCTACACCCCTAAAGTCCACGTTTTACAGGATTAGTTATCCCCTTGTTTTTCTAATTGCCTATTTTCCCCCCACCCTATCCCTAGTGTCTGGTTTGTCCTTGAAGTTTGAAATCAGTAATGTTCTTTTAAGGATTTAACTCATCTCTCCAGAACATCTACAGATGGCCCCAGTGCTTCATTTTTATGTTCGCCCCTCGGGCCATGAGGGGGCAGCCTCTGGACACAGTCTCCGGAAACTGCAAGGGAAACTGCCAGAGCTGGAGAATGTTGAGACTGAGCTGTGCTACAACGTGAACTGGACAGGTTCGGGCCAAGTGTTGGGTTCTTGAGGGAGGTGCCCAGTGCCAGGCCAGTGTCTCAGGTTACCACTGCCCTGTCTCTCTAGCTGAGACCCTCCCAAGTGCCCAGGACATGAAGAAGCTGAAGTGGTTGTTTGGCTGCCCCTTGTTCCTGGATGGTGTTGCCCAGGAGTCTTGGCTTCGTCCTGATTCCAATGACCTGCTGCTGGAGGTCGGGCCCAGGTTTGTGTCTCCTGCTGGTAGTGTGCTCCATCTTCCCAGGGCACATTGTCCATTTCAGACTCTGGTACCCACCCCTTCTGCTTCCATTCCCCTCCCTTTTCCTGTGCTCCTTGGAGATTTGTTTCTCCTTCGTGCCATCCTGCTGGCCACCTGGGAAGTTGCACATGCTTTCCTTGTGTGAGTAGAGGCCTTCGAAGACTAGCTCCCAAGTATGTTCTAAAAGTAAAACTACTTGCAGCAATTGCAGCAGTCTTGATTCTCAAGGGATGATTATGGTTTGAGTGACATTTAAAATTGGAGTTCTTACTGCCCAGTCTGAGGTTGGAGGCCAGTGGTGAGGGCCTGTGATTGCTGGAAGGTTAGTTGGAAAGCAGTGGTCAGGAGTCCTCTTCTCAGCTGAGGTCTGCCAAGGGTTTTAGGCCCTAACCATCTGGCCTACTCCTCAGGCTGAACTTCTCCACCCCAACATCCACCAACATCGTTTCCGTGTGTCAAGCTGCTGGGCTGGTGGCTGTGGACCGTGTGGAGCCAACCCGGCGCTACCGCCTCTCGGTGAGGCAGTGGGCTATCAGGGCGGCAAATCAGGAGGTTGAGACTGACCAGAAATAAAGAGCTTAGGTCCTAAACTCTAGGGAAACAATAGGAGAAGCCAGAAAGAGTTCTGGGTTTAGGGCTACTCTGTGAGGTTGGGCTGGTTGTTTACGGCCTTCAGGTCCCTGGTTGAGTGTGGATGGGACAGAAATCCATCCTGTGCTCCCTGTACTAATCTGCACACTATTCTGTGGACTCATGCCTGAAAGGGGAGTCTTTCTGTAGTTTGAACAAATGTGCTATAAGGGGGGATGTGGGGATATAGCTTAGTAATAGAATATTTGCTTAACCTATATAAGGCCCTGGGTTCAACCCCCAGCACTAACATACACACACACACAAAATTTCTCTAGGTGATGACTGAGAGGCCAAGAATAGGCCATTTCTCTTCATTCTTCATCTGTCATTTATCTTTCATGTGTGTCTCTCCCCAGTTTGCCCACCATCCTTCGGCTGAGATGAAGGCTGTGGCCTTAGCTACCCTGCATGACCGGATGACCGAGCAGCTTTTCCCCCATCCTATCCAGAGCTTCTGCCCTGAGAGTATCCCAGCCCCCCTTAATGGCCCCATCAACATTCTGGCAGAGGGTCAGTCGGCCCTAGAGAAGGCCAACCAGGAGCTAGGTCAGTGGGGCTCCCTGGGAGAAGAGGAGGGAGTCTAGGAAAAGCAAGCAGAGTGCTGGGGTCTGGTATGTGGTGGCTTGAGTCCTGAAGTCACCTTTCCTGCGATTGTCTCCCAGGTCTGGCTCTGGACTCCTGGGACTTAGATTTCTACACTAAGCGTTTCCAGGAGTTGCAGCGGAACCCCAGCACTGTGGAGGCTTTTGACTTGGCTCAGTCCAATAGGTGAGGAGGAATGAGTCATTCCTGGTATCTTTACCTGTGGAATATGGGAGGGAAGGCCACAAGGACCCTGCTTCCATTCTTTCCCTTGCTGTAGGGACTACTCTGTAAAGTTAAAAGGTTAAAACCAATCTTCAAACGTTGGTTTTACTATCACTTTGGTGCTGTATAATTTGCAGTGACAGAATGCCTGGCAAAGACTTTTTGGAGTTTTTTCTCATTTTAGTTTTGGGATGTATTTTGGTATGCTGAGTGTAAATTTGCTGTAGGTCTGGTGTTCAGTAGTGTTGAGAAGACACAGCACAGAAGGATGACCCTTGATCTGACCTTCTCCCTCACTTTGTGTGCCCTTAGTGAGCACAGCCGACACTGGTTCTTCAAGGGCCAGCTCCACGTGGATGGGAAGAAGGTAGCACACTCCTTGTTTGAATCCATCATGAGCACCCAGGCATCCTCCAACCCTAACAATGTCCTCAAGTTTTGTGACAACAGCAGGTCAGTTGTGCCTTGGATGGGTAGACTCATGGGAGGGAAGGCCCCAAGTGCTGGGTGGGTTGGCACAGATCTCAGGAAGGAAGCAAGGTCCAGAACGGATGTGTCCACAGTGCAATCCAGGGGAAGGAAGTCAGATTCCTACAGCCTGAAGACCCTGCAAAGCCAAGCTGCTTCCAGCAACAGCAGCAGCTGAGACATGTCGTCTTCACAGCAGAGACACACAACTTCCCCACGGGTAGGTGGGTTCCCGCAGGAGGGGTGGGTAAGATCAGATAGGGTAAGACAAAGGTTGAGCCTGGGGTAATCAGGCAAGTTGGTTGTCCTTTTTTTGTTGAAGGCATTTGGAGATGGGTTGTGTTTCTGTGGCATCCATGTTTCCCCTTCCCTCTCTGCAGGAGTGTCCCCCTTCAGTGGTGCAACCACAGGCACAGGAGGCCGGATCCGAGACGTTCAGTGCACAGGCCGTGGGGCCCACGTGGTGGCTGGCACTGCAGGCTATTGCTTTGGAAACCTCTACATCCCAGGTCCCATTACTTTCCTCTCTGCCTTTCTACCTCTGTTCATGGGTGGTCCTTGTAGGCACCAGCTTTCATCTCTTAGGTCACATGGTCATCCAGATGCCTTTTTCCTAGGAGCGAGGGCTTCTGAGTACCTGACTTTTCATTGACCACTATCATAAGTAATATAGGCCAGGGGAGAGAGAAGTTGCCAGGCTAGCTTTGTAGGAACATGGTTTTCTTTAGAAGCTGGTATCAACTCAGCGAGAAAATATGATACTGGGTTGACTGATAGCTACCACTTAACCCCAGAATCCAGTTTCTTTTTTTTTTTTTTTTTTTTTTTGTCTTTTTGAGACAGGGTCTCACTATGCAGTTCAGGCTGGCCTTAAGCTCACTTTGTAGCTCAGGCTGGTCTCGAACTCACAACAATCCTCCTGCCTCAGCCTCCCGAGTGCTGGGATTACAGGCATGCGCCACCACGCCCGGCTCCTAGAATCCAGTTTCTTAAGAAGCCTTTTAAGTCTTCCTGGGCATAGTCGTGAACACCTGCACTCTTGGAGGTTGAGACAAAGGATCACAAGTTCAAGCCCAGCCTGGGTAACTCAGTGACCTAGTGAGACCTTGTCTCAAAATAAAAAGAGATAGGGGTGCTGCTCAGCGGAAAGGCCCTAGGGTTCCATTCCCAGTACTACCAAAACACAAAAAAGGAGAAACCTTAGGGCTTCCTAAGTTTACAGTTCAGAGGTAGAGTTCTTGTATAGTAGTGTGAGGCCCCAGGTTTGATCTCCAGTGCTGGGAGGCGAGGGAAGGCTTGGGAAGAAGGAAGGCTGGTGTGGGAGGTAGAGAACAAAGACTTTAATTAATAAGCGCTACCCCCTCTAAAATGGAACATTCTGAACCTGGTATGGTGACACATACCTATAATCCCAGCACTTGGGAGGCTGAGGCGGGAGGATTGCCATGAGCCAAGGGCCAACCTGGCCTACATGATGAATTCAAGGTCAACTTGTATTGCATAGATAGACCCTGTTTCAAAAAAAAAAAAAAAGTAGAATATTCCAATGATGTAGGTAGGAAGAAGCTGGTTCTTCCATTTTCTGTATTTATGATCCATGTACCTTTCTTCTTCCCTCCCAGGTTATAATCTTCCCTGGGAGGATCCAAGCTTCCAGTACCCTGGGAACTTCGCTCGGCCTCTGGAGATTGCCATCGAGGCCAGTAATGGGGCATCTGACTACGGCAACAAGTTTGGGGAGCCAGTCCTAGCTGGTGAGGCTGGCAGTATGGAGGGATAACAGATACCTAGATCTAGAAGGGCTGTGGGTGCGCATGTGGCCCAGGGGCTGTGGCACTGGGCAGGGGCTTAGGAGACTGGATGACTGGTCCCTGTCCTTCTCATGTCCACACTATAGGCTTTGCCCGCTCCTTGGGCCTTCAGCTCCCAGATGGCCAGCGGCGCGAATGGATCAAGCCCATCATGTTCAGTGGGGGCATTGGGTCCATGGAAGCTGAGCATGTGGGGAAGGAGCCCCCAGAGCCAGGTAGGGGTCTGCCACCTTTTCCTGTGTCTACTTTCTTCCCAGCAAGGACAACTGTGGGGAGAGAGCTGAGGGGGGCATTTCAGTGGTTAGTGTTTGATTTCCCGGCTCAAGGAGGAGTAAGGGCCTATGCCAGCAGGGCAGCCCCTATCTGTGTTGCCTCTGTCCTGTCTCCGCCCTTGTTTACTTGTGCCTGGTGGGAGTCCTTACCCCACCTGGCTGATACCTACTTCTGGGTCACACTTTGCTAGTGTTTACTCAGTACCTGCTGTGTGCCAGGGACTTTTATCTGCTGGCTTGGTTCCAACAAGCAAACATTTATTGAGTGCCCATTGTGTGCCAGACATCATGCTAAGAGCTGTGGGGGCCTACAGATAGAAGCCCTGCTCCCATGGCAGGCTCCAAATTCAAAAGGCAAGAAGTTTTGTAGTGAAAACTCCTCTTGCTGCCCCAGACAGACAGGGTCTCACTGCACGGCTTGGACTCATAGTGGTGCTCCTCTCTTCAGCCTTCCCAGCGCTGGACTGCAGGCAGGCACCCCACCCCCAGGGTCAGTGGCTTGGTGCGCATGGCATGTGGGAGCAGCGCTTGCCTAGGCAGGTGCTCAGGCTGCTGAGCTATCTTGCTGGCCCTATTTATTCCTTCTGAAGGATGCATATGTACATATTTTTCAAGTCATCTCTTTTATTTGTGTACCATAAAACATCCTTTTAAAGTGTGTAAGGCAGTGTTTTATTTTGGGTTTTAAATTTTTTTGTGTAAGATTGTGAGACGAGGTCTCATTATATTGTTCAGGTTAGTCTTGAACTCACTGTGTAGTCCAGGCTGGCCTCACTCCCAGGTTCTGACCACTAATCTACTTTCTTTTTCTATAGATTTGTTTGTTCTGGGCTTTCATGTAAATGACTTCTTTCACTTGGCTTCTTTTTTTTTTTTTTTTTTTGGCACTGGGAATTGGACTTACGACTTCATGCTTGCCAGGCAGGTGCTTTGCATGCGTGTTATTTTCAGAGTTCATTCATACAGAATGTATGAGCACTTCATTCTCCACTAGCCTTACCACTTTTTTTTGGCAGTGGGGATTGTTCATGGCCTCTCCACCAGCAATAGCTTTATTCCTTATCCCTAACCCCACTTATATATGTATGCATGTATGTGTTTATTTTGTGGTACAAGGGGTCAGACTTGGGACCTTGCACTTATCAGATAGGCACTTATGCCACTGAGCTATGAGCTATATCCCCAGCTCCCTAACCCCTTTTCCATTTTTTATTTTGAAACAAAATCTTCGTAGGTTTCCAAATTGCCCAGGCTGAGCCCAAATTTGTAATCTTCCTTCCTCAGCCTCCTACAAGTAATGAGATTATAGAAGTGTGCCACCATTACCTGGTTTTCATACTTTGTTTGTTTGGTTTGGTTTTTATTTTTGTTTGGCTTTTTCAGTCAGTGTCTCGCTATGCAGATCAAGTTAATCTTCCTGCCTCGGCCTCATGAGAGTTGGGATTACAGGTGTATGCCACCACGCGTGGCTCATTCCTTTTTAAGGCTCAGTATTGGCTCATTAGATAATGTCACATTCTGCTTATACTCCCCATAGTTGAGTTGCTTTTCTCTTTGTAATGCTACAAACATTTGTGCCCATGTCATTGTATGAACATATATTCTCGTTTCCCATGTGTAGAGAATTTCCCATGTGAGGAGAACTAAGTACAAATACTGGATTACATGATAACTATGTTCAAATTTGCAAGAAATTTCCAAATTGTTTTCTAAAATTCCATATCCTTTTTTTTTTTTTGAGACAGGGTCTCACTGTGCAGTTCAGGCTGGCCTCAAACTCACTTTGTAGCTCAGGCTGGTCTTGAACTCACAACAATCCTCCTGCCTCAGCCTCCCGAGTGCTGGGATTACAGGCATGCGCCACCACGCCCGGCTTTTTTAAAATTCCATATCCTCAAAAACACTTATCTGTCCTTTTGATTATAGTCACTGAGGTGAGTTTGAAGCAATATCTCCTATGGTTTCAATTTGAATTACTTTGCTGTTTTTATTTTTAAGATAGAATCTCAGCTGGATGTTGTGGCTCCTGTTTGTAATACCTAGGGGGCTGAGGCAGGAGGATCACAAGTTTGAATCCAACGTGGCAATTTAGTAATTTAGCAATACCCTGCTTAGTGTCTGTTTTTTGTAACATGGTATCCTATGTAGCTCAAGGTAACCTTACTCTTTGTTTGGCTTTTTTTTTTTTTTTTCTTTTTGAAACAAGTCTTGCTATGAGGTTCAGGCTGGCCTTAAGCTCACTTTACCCAGACCTGCCATGCCACCCCACCCCTGGGGCACAGTGTGACAACTGAGACTGGACATGGTGGTGTGTGCCTGTAATCTCAGCATTTGGGAGGCTATAAACAGGTGGATCACTAGAGTCTGATCTGTACACCCTTCCCTAAAAAATACAAAAAAAGCTCACTTTGTGGCCGAGACTAGCCTCAAACTTGTGGTATTCTTGTCTTAGCCAAATGACTTTTGACAAACCAGGAAGGTTTAATCCCAAGCACCACAAAAACAACAAAATAAAAGTACTAGATACCAGCGTTGTGGTACGTGCCTTTAATCCCAACCCTTAGGTGCTGAGGTAAAAGGGTAGAGAGTTTGAAGCCAGGCAGGACAATACTGAGCTTAAGCCACATGTACTGTATTAACACAACTCAGTCTTAGAAACACTGCAATTGTGCAGCTCAGAAGTAGAGCATTTACTAGTAGTATGTGCAAGGCCCTGGATTCAATCTTCAGCACCGTGAACACATACACACAGAGGCAATTGGCTGTAAATACATTTAGTGATTTTTGGTAGCTTAGTGTTTCACTAGACGTACCAAAATTAATTAACTAATTAACTAATTTTAGTTTTTTATTTTTTATGTATTTAGTACAGGGTCCCACTACAGAGATCAGACTTGTAGTGATCCTCCTGTTTTCAGCCTCACAAGTGTTGGGATTCTAGGCGTGTCACCATGCCTAGTCCCAATCAAGTCTCAGTGCACCCCAGGGGCAGGGCTGATACAGCACTCTGGTGATCGAACCTGGTCCCTGCCATTGCCTAAGCAGGTGCTTTAATCTGCTGAGCTATCTGGCTAGCCCTGACATAATTTAATTGATTCTCTATTGTTAGCCTTATATTATTTCCTATTGCTAATACAAATATGTATTTAATATTACTTTTGTACGTAGGTGACTTTACATTTATGTGAATAAAACTGTAGAATAAATTATTGAAGCATATTTTCCCAGTCAAAGAAGAAATGTGGCCGGGCGTGGTGGCGCAGGCCTGTAATCCCAGCACTCGGGAGGCTGAGACAGGAGGATTGTTGTGAGTTCGAGACCAGCCTGGGCTACAAAGTGAGCTTAAGGCCAGCCTGAACTGCATAGTGAGACCCTGTCTCAAAAAGACAAAAAAAAAAAAAAAGAAATGTGTTTATAATTTTGATTGCTGTGGCCACATTGTCTTCCATGGAGGTTGAATCAGATCACTTTCCATCAGCCCAGTAGAGTGTTAAGGTCCTGTTCCCCTCTCATCAGCTTCCTCGGTTCTCATATTGCCTCACTTTAGGGGCCTCTTGGGGATCTAGTTCTACCTTCCTTCCCCGCAGGGATGGAAGTTGTAAAGGTTGGAGGTCCGGTGTACAGGATTGGAGTTGGGGGTGGAGCTGCTTCATCTGTGCAGGTGAGTGGGAACAGGTGAGGGTGTAGAATGCTGTCACTGGGCCCTATGGGAAGGTGGCGGAGCTTCCCTGAACTGAGCTGTGCGCTGTGTTTCCCCCAGGTGCAAGGAGACAACTCCAGTGACCTGGACTTTGGGGCTGTGCAGCGGGGAGACCCAGAGATGGAACAGAAGATGAACCGTGTGATCCGGGCTTGTGTGGAGTCCCCTAAGGGAAACCCCATCTGTAGCCTGCATGACCAGGGTGCTGGTGGCAATGGTGAGGAAACAAGGCATGGCCTATCAGGTCTCCCACCAGGTTTGGTTTGGGAAGAGGCATTGAGGATCTGTCATCGGCCTCCCAGCTCTGGGTCCTTTTTTCCACCCTGTACATTCTTGACAGGATCTGGGTAAAGAGGTGGGTGCAGCAGTAGCTCCTGCAGGGAACACAGATGAGGTGGTGCTTTGGCGTCCAGGGGTGCTCTGTGTTCACTGGGTGCTGACCAAGACCCCATTATCACCATCTCTCCCTGCAATCATTTACCAGGCAATGTCCTGAAGGAGCTGAGTGACCCGGCGGGAGCCATCATTTACACCAGCCGCTTCCAGGTTGGTCTTGTGCTGTAGCCTGGCTGTCTGTATAGCCATGCCCATCCCAGCATGCCTACCTGTCTTATCCCCATTCTTAGCAACAGTATGAGGCCCTGGAGGGCACATGTTCATTCTCTCTCCTCTCTGCTGTGAAGCTGGGTGATCCAACTTTGAATGCCCTGGAAATCTGGGGTGCTGAGTACCAGGAGTCAAACGCACTTCTGCTGAGGTCCCCTGACCGAGATTTCCTGAGACGTGTCAGTGCCCGGGAACGCTGCCCAGTTTCCTTTGTGGGCACCATTACTGGAGACAAGAGAGTGAGTTGGTCCCAGGGGCAAACACTGGGTAGGCTTGAGCCTTCTGGGTGCGTGGGGTGGAGAACTGCCAGGGAGGGGAATGAGCAGAAGATGGGAGAGATATAGGAGGCAGGCAGAACATAGGAGCTCTGCAGAGGAAGGGCTGAAGGTATTTCTGTTTTGTTTTTTGAGACATGATCTCTATAAACAGTTCAGGCTGGCCTTGAGCTCACTTTATAGCTCAGTTTGGTTTCGAATGCCCAATGATCCTCCTGCCTCAGCTTCCTAAGTGCTGAGGTTACAAGTATATACCACCATGCCCAGCTTGGAAGAAGTATTTCTGTCCCAATCTCTAGGCACATTCCCTGCCAATGTTCAGTCTTAGTCTCAGTCACTCTGGTCCCTGTTATCCACAGATTGTGCTGGTGGATGATCGTGAGAGTTCTGTGGGAATAAATGGCCAAGGGGATGCCCCTGCAGCCTTTCCCCCAACTCCTGTGGACCTGGAGCTTGACTGGGTGCTGGGCAAGATGCCTCGGAAGGTATGTGGGGTGGGGGTGGGAGTGAGTTTCTCCTGTGGCTCCTCCTAGACCTTCCTTTACCCTGCGTGTGCTTTGTCACCTATGTGCCCAGCGCTCTCTGGCTGTTGGCATTCCCCTGCTGCCATCTCATTTGCAGGAGTTCTTCCTCCAGAGACAGCCCACTGTGCTGCAGCCCCTGGCCTTGCCTTCTGGGCTGACTGTGCGCCAGGCTCTGGAGCGGGTTCTGAGGCTTCCTGCTGTGGCCAGCAAGCGCTACCTCACCAACAAGGTCCTCCCTGTGTGGCCCCTCAGCCCTCTGTATTCTTCCCTTCATTCATGTCCCCCTGGCCTCCAGCCCTAAGGGGAGTTCCTCCTACCTTGGGAGTTGGGGTAGGAGCATGGAGGACAGCCTTCCTGATGGTGTGTGCTGCCAGTCTCCTGTCCTATATAGGGCTCTTGTCTGTGCGGAGAGGAGAAGCCAGCCTCTGCCCTGTGTCCATCAGGGCAGGTGGGGGTTGTCTCCCTGTCCTTTACCTCCTTGCCACTATTCCTGATTCTACAGGTGGACCGATCGGTAGGTGGCCTTGTGGCCCAGCAGCAGTGTGTTGGGCCCCTGCAGACTCCACTGGCTGACGTAGCTGTTGTGGCACTGAGTCACCAGGAGCTCATAGGGGCCGCCACAGCCCTAGGAGAGCAACCTGTTAAGAGCCTGCTGGACCCCAAGGCTGCTGCCCGGCTGGCAGTGGCCGAAGCCCTTACCAACTTGGTATTTGCCCGGGTCACCGATCTGCGGGTGAGTCCACAGCTTCTGTGCCCCAGGTGTTGGGACACTTCATACCACACTTGCCTCCTGCACTTCATTTCACTGTCCTAGCCTCCCAGTCCTCCTGCAACTTTCTTTCCCTCTAACACTGTGTCTCCTCTGTTCCCAGGATGTGAAATGCAGTGGGAACTGGATGTGGGCAGCCAAGCTTCCAGGCGAAGGTGCAGCTCTTGCTGATGCTTGTGAGGCTATGGTGGCAGTGATGGCAGCCCTGGGTGTGGCAGTGGATGGTGGCAAGGACTCCCTCAGCATGGCTGCCCGGGTCGGCTCTGAGACAGTGCGAGCTCCTGGTGAGGTCTGGGTTCCTAGCAAAGGACTGGGGAAGGCAGTGTGAGATCGGGCTAGTGTCACATTCTTCTCTGCTCCTTGTTCTGCAGGGGCACTGGTCATCTCAGCCTATGCCGTCTGCCCAGACATCATGGCCACAGTGACCCCAGACCTCAAGCATCCTGGAGGAAGAGGTATGGCTTTGTCCCCTTCCTCTGAGTCATATGTGTTGAGCTTGGCCTTTGATTGGGGGTCTGCTGTGAGTACTGGGCTCCCCCATCTCATGTCTGGGGCATCTTTCTGCATGGTGTGAGCACACTGGGGAGGGATCTTCCCTAGCTGTCCATTTCCCTGTTCTCTCCTCATCTCCTAGGCCACCTCCTGTATGTGCCTCTGAGCCCTGGCCAGCACCGGCTGGGGGGCACAGCTCTGGCCCAGTGCTTCTCCCAGCTTGGGGAGCAGCCTCCTGACCTGGACCTTCCTGAGAACCTGGTGCGTGCCTTCAGCATCACACAGGGGCTGCTGAGAGGTGAGTGAGACTCTCAGGGAGATAGAGGGACATGCAGGTCCTTCTCCAGTTCTGTGTACGTGCCCGTCTTGCACACACTGGCTCTCCAGAAGCAGGTAAAGCTATCGGGTTGGGGCCTTGAGGTTGATGAGCTTTTTTTTCTTCCCTCCAGAACGCCTCCTCTGCTCAGGTCATGATGTCAGTGATGGAGGACTTGTCACCTGCCTTCTAGAGATGGCCTTTGCTGGGAATTGTGGGATAGAGGTGGATGTGACTGCCCCTGGGGCCGATGGTGAGGAACTGCTGCTGGGCCTGGGCTGCTTCCCTCACCCTCCAGACTTCATCTTGTTAAGAATGTAGTGTTCCTAACTTTCCCCCATTCTCCAGCTCTTCTATGCTATTATCTGACAGCTGAATTGGGTGGCACCCACCCTATTCCTGATTGTACCCTTTTGAGACCTCCCCTGGTCCCTGATGCACCTTCCTCCATCCTACCCTCCTAGTCCTCAGCCACCCCTGACTCCTTTCTGGCTCCCTTAGCCTTATCTTCCTGACCCTACCTCTAAGTCCTGGTAGCAGCCTAGACACTTTGCCGCACCCCCATTGCTCTCCTAGCACTGGCGGTGCTGTTTGCTGAGGAGCCAGGCCTGGTTTTGGAGGTGCAAGAGCCTGACCTGGATGGAGTGCTGCAGCGCTACCAGGGTGCTGGCCTTTGCTGCTTAGATCTGGGCCACACTGGCAAGGCTGGGCCCCATGCCATGGTAAGGAAGCTCAGGAGGGAGCAGTACTCAGTGGGCAGTCGAGGTGAGGAAGCCTTGGCCTCTCTGCAACTGTGGAGGAGCCTTATTGTCTCCCAGCCCTTGTTCACTTTCACCTTTCCCCCAGGTCCGGGTGTCAGTGAATGGGGTCATGGCTGTGGAGGAGCCTGTCGGGCAGCTGCGAGCCCTCTGGGAGGAGACAAGTTTCCAGCTGGACCGGCTGCAGGCAGAGCCACGCTGTGTGGCCCAAGAGGAACAAGGCCTAAAGGAGCGGATGAGGCCCAGCTACTGCTTACCCGAAACCTTCCCCAAAGCCTCAGTGCCCCAGGAGCCTGGTGAGGGGGTGTGCAGAGCTCTGGGTTCTCCTGGGCCTGCCCTAGAAAAGGTGTCTGGGGAGTTGCTGGGGAGGTGACCCTCTGGCCTACAGACACTTCTTCTTCAGGTGGTCCCAGCCCCCGAGTTGCCATCTTGAGAGAAGAGGGTAGTAATGGAGACCGGGAGATGGCAGATGCCTTTCACTTGGCTGGGTTTGAGGTGAGCAGGATGGTGGTGGAGCTGAAGGGACTTGATCCACCTCTGGGCATGTGTCCTCTGACACCTCTTCTCCCATCGTGCAGGTGTGGGATGTGACCATGCAAGACCTCTGCTCTGGAGCAATCGGGCTGGACACATTCCGTGGTGTGGCCTTTGTGGGTGGCTTCAGCTACGCAGATGTCCTCGGCTCTGCCAAAGGTCAGTGTGCAGGCTTGTATTTGCTGCCTCTATCACATTCCTAGGGTTGTAGATTGGCCCTGAACCTCCACAAAGCCAGAGCACAGTGGACTCACTGGCTCAGGACCAGATGCTAGCTGAAGGCCTGAGGGTAACTTAGATGAGGCTGGAGGTTGGGCAGGGTTATGCTAACCTGGAGGGCACACGTCCAGCTAAGGAGACTGCTACTGTGCAGCTCGAGCAGGTTATCACGTTAGAAAGATATGTCAACATGACCAGATCCGTCAGTGTTTTAGGAGAAGCCAAAAATCCAGAGTTCATGTGTGAAATCTCATTTTTAAGTGTTAGGCAGCTGGGTGTGGTTGTACATGCCTGTAATCCCAGCACTCAGGAAGCTGAGGCAGGAGTATACCCTGAGTTTGAGACCAACCTGGGCTACACAGTGAGTTTAAGGGCAACCTGAACTACACAGCAGGACCCTGTCTCAAAACCCCCCACAAAATAAAAAGTCTAAGTCAGGCAACTAAGTGCTGTAAATATTTTTACAAACTGCTAGCCAAGCCAAAAGAAAATTATGGGCCCAGAATTTGCCCACATTGAATTGTGAGGCAGTTCCTTTTGACTTCCACTTAACCAAAGTTCCACTGGAATGTTTGCTGGAGTGGAGGAGCAGCCGTCCCCCTTTATGCCCAGCTTCCTCTTTTTCTGAGGGCTTCCACATCTCACCCTGACTTCTCTGTTCCTTCCTAGGGTGGGCAGCTGCTGTGACCTTTAATCCAAAAGCCAGGGCTGAGCTAAGTCGCTTCCGGAAGCGGCCGGACACCTTCAGCTTGGGGGTTTGCAATGGCTGTCAACTGCTGGCCCTGCTGGGCTGGGTGGGAAGCAACACCACTGAAGAGGCAGAGGAGGTGGGCCGTGACTCCTGGCCAGTCCAGCCTGGCCTCCTCCTGTGCCACAACCTGTCTGGGCGCTATGAGTCTCGCTGGGCCAGTGTGCGTGTGGGGCCTGGGCCAGCGCTGATGCTACGAGGGATGGAGGGCGCCGTGCTGCCTGTGTGGAGCGCCCATGGAGAAGGTCAGGCTGGGGAAGGACGGGTGGAAGCCGGGTGCTGAAGGAGCTTGGCTTTCACTTCCCTCTTTTTTCCTAGGTTACATGGCATTTTCTTCTTCGGAACTCCAAGCCCAAATGGAGGCCAGTGGCTTGGTTCCCTTGCATTGGGCAGATGATGATGGAAACCCTACAGAGCAGTACCCTCTGAATCCCAACGGGTCTCCAGGAGGCATGGCTGGTGTCTGTTCACGTGATGGCCGTCACCTGGCTCTCATGCCCCATCCAGAGCGAGCTGTGAGGCTTTGGCAGTGGGCGTGGCGACCCTCTCCATTTGACACGCTCACCACCTCCCCCTGGCTGCAGCTCTTCACCAATGCCCGAGACTGGACCCAGGGAGGCTGCTGAGCATGCTGGGAGGCACCTGCCCACACCTGGACCTAGTGTTGCTGCCTCCTCTCCCCTCTGCACTCTCCCCTGTGCCTTCAGGGGCACTGTACATGATTTCCAGAGTCTCTTGGGCAGATGAAGACCAAAATGCCAAAGCTTCTTAGCCGGTTTGCTTTTCTGCCTGCATGAGCCCGGCACAGCCTGGCTGCTCTCAGGGCTTCTGTGCCACACGGTTGGCGTCCTCACACCAGGGAGCAGCCTGTGGCTCTGTGGAAGGAGACTGCAGGCCGAGTTAGGCTTTAGGGGGTCAGCAGGGGTTCCTTTGGCCCTGCTTCACTTCCCTAGTGATCACCTTGTGCCTCGTTCCCTTCACCTGGGCTCTGAGGGATGTTTCATGTCTTCCTCTGTCACTAGGGTTCAGAGTCTGGGGACAGAACATGTAGATCAGCCCCTTCTGGCCTCATTATTCTCTTCTGAAAACAAAGACTTCCTGGGTTCCTTTTACAGTGTGCCGTCCTACTCTGTCCCTGTACTACCCTGAGTGTGCCTACTCGTACCTGAAATGGCACTGCCCTCAATATAAAGAATTGCTGATGGCAGAAGTGTCCCTGATAGGATTTCTGGCTGCGTGTCAGGGCCAGCCTGGTGCCAGGCTCTGAACTGTTTGTTTTGTTTTTTGCAGTGCTGGGGATCAAGATGAGCTCTACCACTGAGCCACATCCCCAGCCCTGGACTCAGGATTTTTGGTATGTATTTCTTCTGATGTGGCAGCTCCCTTTCTAATAGTACTTGGCTCCTTCATTTCAGTCCTACCTTGTCATGCCATTTATGTTCCTTGTGCCAAGCAGTGGCATTTCTCTTAAGGAGTTTGTGTTTTAATAGAATTTAAAATAATAAGCTAGAAATAGTGGGACATGCCTCTGAATCTCAGCACCCAGAGATTGAGGCAGGATGATTGCTGCAAGTTTAAGGCCAGCCTGAACTGAATGGTGAGACTCTGTATCCAAAAAAAATGTTTTTAAAAAAGTAATAGCTGTGTATAGCACTGCTGAGTGAAGGAAGTATACTTTGTTTTCCTCCCCTCCCCCACACCCTCCTCACCCCAGTATCAAACCCAGGGTCTTTTCACTGAGCCATATCCTCGGCTTTTAAAAAATTTTTGGTGCGTATGGTGATGTACACCTGTAACACCAGTACTTGGGAGATAAAAGCCAGGATCACCACAAATTCAAGGCTAACCTGGGCTAGTGAGTTCAAAACCAGCCTGAACTACAGTAGAACCCTGTCTCAAAAAATGAAAAGCAATGCCGGGCGTGGTGGCGCAGGCCTGTAATCCCAGCACTGGGGAGGCTGATCCAGAAGGATTGTTGGGAGTTCGAGACCAGCCTGAGCTACAAAGTGAGCTTAAGGCCAGCCTGAACTGCACAGTGAGACCCTGTCTCAAAAAGACAAAAAAAAAAAAAAGAAAAGCAACAGCAAAAAAAATTTTTTGGGCTGAACAAACTTGACAATTCTCCTTCCTCAGCTTCTCAAAGTGCTGGGTTAAGGAGTATGCCAACACACTGAGCCTTTTTTTTTTTTTTTTTCAAGGATTAAGGTTAAACTGCTTAGGGTTTTTTTTTTCCCCCAGTACCAGGGATCAAACTCAGGATCTTGCACTTGCCAGGCGAGCACTTACTCTACTGAGCTATCTCCCTATCCTGGTTTGGTTTTTTTGAGACAGAGTCTGGCCATGTAATTCAGGCTGGCTTTGAATTCATTATGTGGCCCAGGCTGACCTCACCTTATGGCAGTTCTACCTCAGCTTTCCACATATTGGGATTTAAACTGCCGAGGGTTGGTCACAGTTTACACGATGGCCAGAGGCCATGCCCACGGCTCCTGCTTCCTAGGGGCAGCATCAGCAGGCTTTGTTGCTGTCTTCTTCATCCCTTGCCTCCTTCACTCACATAGGTGTGTGTAGAGCTCCCTTCCTCACTGTGGTTCTGTTGCATAGCTGCAGTCAGTTAGCTCCCTAGAAGCTGATATCTTGATGAGAAGAATTTCCCTGAAAATGGTGACTAGAATCTTAAGATCCATGGAAATATGTGTTTGTAGGGGGAAGAGGAGGGTAAGCATGTACTGGTAGAGTAGCTCACTAAGGAGAGATTGTGATGAAACAATGTTGAATTGGAGGAGTGGGGCTGGGGATGTGGCCCAGCGGTAGAGCATTTGGCTAGTGTGTGCAAGGCCCTGGGTTCCAGCTCCAGTGCTGCAAAAGGAAAACTAAGCGAGTATGTGTGTGGGCAACATAACTGGTGTTTTTCTCATTGTTTTGTAAAATAACTTGCCCTGAATAGTGTGGTATTTCTGAGGATCGCTTTTTGATACTTGAACATTCTCTGTGGTTACTGGGAATGAAAATGTATTTATTGTAAGCTTGCAAGGTCAAATGTGCAATTTGGGTGCTTAGTCCAAGGCTGAGGAGATGGTTTACTAAGTACTTCTTGCAAAAGTAGACAGCTAGGGCTGAGGAGATGGCTCAGTGGAATAAGCACTTCCCTGGCAGCGTTCAGTCCTGGTACCGCAAAAAAAAAAAAAAAATGGATAGCTAGCATGGGCAACCTAGTTGGCTGTGATAGGTGAACTTGCATATTTGGGAATGGGGCCATTTCTGGTTTGGCCAAGCAATACTAACCCTCACACGCTGCCAGGAACAAGGCTACTCAGCTTCTCCTTTGTCTTTTGAGACAGGGTCTCGCTGTAGTTCAGGCTGGCCTGCAATGCATGGCAGTCCTCCTCCTGCCTTAGTGTCCTGAGTGCTGGGATTACAGGTGTGCACTACCACACCCAGCAATCAGCTTTTCCTCCTTGTTTTCATCCTGTGGTCATACAAGCCTGTCCTTGCTGGCTCCTGACTGGGCTTCTGTTTTTTCTCTACCCTTGGGGAAAACAGGACAGGAATGAGAAACATAAATACCATGTGGGTTGTCAATGGTAACGTGACTGTGAAGGATCAGTGTTTGTGTGCCTGGGATCTAAAGACAAAAGCTGTTTGCCTCAGTGTCTAAACCTATTCCTTCGTATCCTGTTCTTTGGTGTCAGCCAGGCCTACAGCTCTAATCAAATCCTTTGTTAGACTCCAGCCTGTCACAGTAGTGCCACATGTGTGTATCCCTTCTCAGCTGATCGCTATTGTGTTCACAGCTGAAGTTGGTTTTTTTTTTTTTTTTTTTTTTTTTCTGATGGTGGTGGTGATGGTAATTAAACCTCAGGACCTTTGCACTGAGCAACATTCCAGATCCTCCCCGCTTCCCCAATCCTTTTTTAATTTTGAAACTTGCCCAAGCTGGGCCCAAACTTGTGGTCCTCCTTTCTCATCCTCCTGGCCTGCTGAGATTATAAGTGTGTACACCGCCGGGCGTGGTGGCGCATGCCTGTAATCCCAGCACTCGGGAGGCTGAGGTAGGAGGATTGTTGTGAGTTCGAGACCAGCCTGAGCTACAAAGTGAGCTTAAGGCCAG
>PVKA01032040.1:0-25701 GCA_004027165.1 Ctenomys sociabilis | reverse complement strand
TGTAGGAGACTCTTCCTGGTCCTGGTCTCAGTCCAAGAAACCAATATTTGTAATCCCAAAGTTACGTTATTGGAATCCCATCAAGTTGATTCCAATCTACCACTTTCCATGCAGCCCACGGCGAAAATGAGGACACTAAATTATATTTTTAATCATCGGGGAGTCAAGGGGCTCTAGGTCCAGCCACGCAGATGGCTTCCCGGAACCAAGAGAGCGACCCGGGTTTTTATTTAGTGAGGGAGTGGCTTGAGGACTGAGAATTGTGGGAAGTAGGTGACTACTGTGAGCTGAGCTAGGTGTGGGGCCTACATTTACCTCTGCCATATGCAGAGAGGATATGCAGAGAGAGTAATCTGCATTATATAGTATATAATGTTTTGGGAAGTCTAGGGCTTCAGCTTTGATGTAGTCTTTCAAGCCCCAGGAAGTCATAGCCTCTGTCTCGAGGCTCCATCCCAGCTGGCAGCGCGGAGCATTAGCTCTACCATCCTGTCTCCACCTGGCTCACGTTAAGGAGCAGCAGGCTTACCAGGGAAACACACGTGCCACCTTCAAAGACTATCACCAGCACCTCAGCTAGACCAATACACATTGCTTAAGGCCAATTGAAGGATAAACAGAAGTCCTAGCCAGCTCTCTACATAACAATACAAGGAAATAGGATCAGGCTCAGTCAAAATGGAGACAGTCACTCTTCTTTCAAGGAGAGCTGCTGGGTGTGCCCTCCACATAATCCAACTTGTGAAAGTATTCCCTGTGGTCCTAACAGCTGTTAATATTTATTATATCTGTGATTATTTATCACAAACTCACTTGCAAAGCAATGTTACTATGCTTTCATTTCAGCTCAAGAAAGCAGAGAAATGCTCAGGAAAAATGAGCTTTTGGAAAGGATAAGCAAATATATGTTAAAAAGTAAGTTTGAGAAGCCGGGCGTGGTGGCGCATGCCTGTAATCCCAGCACTAGGGAGGCTGAGGCAGGAGGATTGTTGTGAGTTCGAGACCAGCCTGAGCTACAAAGTGAGCTTAAGGCCAGCCTGAACTGCACAGTGAGACCCTGTCTCAAAAAAAAAAAAAAAGACAAAAAAAAAAAAAAAAAATGTAAGTTTGAAAAGGGCCTTAGGATGTCCAAGTATATGTAATACCCAATTAAGAAAGAATTGCTGTTGATAGTTTAACATGTGGAATCTCAGGACCATGACTATCTGTATGATCTTGGGAAAGTTAGTTAACCTTTAAACCTCAGTTTACTCATCTGTATAATGGGTCTGACTCCTTAGTGCTAGAAGCATATAATGCAGTTACACATGCACAATCATTAATATAGTGCTCAGAACATCATGTATATTCAAACCTCTATTCATAAATCTGTTGCTTGAAAGATAACAAATATTTTTCTTAACAATTTCACACATGGTAGTTATGGTCTAGTTAATGTACAGTGGACCTTAAGTACAATACTCAATAGACACAACCATTCTGTGAAGCTATGTTTGGGAGGACTCCTGTGTCAGTGATGTGGGGGCTCTACTTCCCTTCCTGGGAAGGGACACAAAGAGGTTTTGTATTCCATGACCACGGGCCTCCAAAAACTCCTGCCCTTCCTGTCTTCTCTCTCACAGCAGGCACTTTGAACGACCCCCACCAGATGCTTACTGTTATTAATAAGGAAGTTTGAGGTGAGAAGTCTCCCCATCACCCAGAGACCCTTCAGAGCCTGTCCCTCACCATGAATCCTGGGCTGCTCCTCTGCAGTTCTGGCATGAAGCCCAAAAATGGGGTTGGGGTAGGAGCAGGGGTGATACCCAAGGGCTTTCCCCTTTTCTTCCCACAGGCCTTGTTCTGGATTTTACTGGTGCCACAGAAGAGACAGAGGGTGTATGTGTTTGAGGATGGCTGGAGAAACTGTGGAGTGCAGAGGGAAAGAGGGAAGGACAGGGACTCTTCCCTGACTTCCAGACTTTCACACCTTATACAGAACTGCCACAGTGCCCACACCCCTCAAAATGGGAAAAAAGGAAGAACAGATTTGTGAAAGCTGTACCAAAAGCTAGGTTTGGCATGTGTGGACTCACTATGTGGGAGGCACACGAAAGCAGAGACATGAAACATATCCTGAAGTGTACAGGGTCTGGCCGAAGGTACACCTCTGGGAGGAATCACGGTGTGCATTTCAGGGAGGGGAATCTGAGGTGGACAGCCCTGGAGGAAGGTGACACAGGCCCTCAGAAGGGACAGGACTGGAGAAGGAAGTCCTGAGGCCACACTGTGGGAAAGCTTTGAGGCTGGCTGTCCAGGCTGGTTCTGGCTGGAAGTAAAAGAGGTCAACGTAGCAGAGGGGCTGGAGGTGGAGCCTGAACTAGAAATGAGTCTTCAGAAGGATGTCTGGTGGGAGTGATAGTGGGAGGAAGTCTAGGGAAGCTGCCTGGATGCCCTTGGAAGACAATGTTTTTAAGACCACCTGGCTGACTGCTGATGTGCAGGATATTCACTGCAGCAATGTTGTAAAGGCAGCAGATTAAAGTACAGTCCACTCATGCCAAGGAAGGTGCTCATATTTTTAAGAAATGAGCTGGATCTGTATTCTATATACTGGTTAACAAAGAAGCTCCAGACTGATGTATATGGTGTGATGCTGTTATTTTTTTGTTTTTAAAAACTACTTTAAAAAGACAGAAACTTTTTGGGTGCACCCCTGTAATTCCAGCTACTTGGGAGGCTGAGCCAGGAAGACCACAAGCTTGAGGTAAAACTGGGCAACTACAAATCTCAAAAGAAAAAAGGATAGGATATAGCTCAGTGGTTGACTTGCTTAGCATATGTGAGTTCAATCCTCAGTAAGGTGGTGGCAGAGGGAGTTGGGGGTAAGGGAGAGATGAAGAGGGAAAGAGCAGCTTTACATAAGAAAAGTTTTGTATAAGAATATAAGACATACTTATCAAAAGTACTGAAGAATGATAAGGACATATTTAATATTTTCTGTACATACTCTGATCATATTGCTTGACCCAATAGATAAATATACATCCTATGGAAACTTCAAAGAGTCAATGAAGTAAAAAAGAAAGTACAATGTTTTCAGAGATACTGAAAAGTTTCATTCTGTCCTACGCATATGTGTTAGCCGCAGAAACTTTTAAAGTTGCCCTTTTCTGAGTTATACTTGTTCTGGATACTTATGAAGAGAACAAATTCAAGGAAAACAAGAAAAGGTAAATATTTGCCCCCCCCCAATTTCTACCTGATAATTAAAGGCATTTTCTGTATTGTAGCTATGTTTCAGATAACAAGAAGGGTATTCTGGGACTCATACAATAATGAGAAGTAGACTCCTGGTTGGTGCTTTCACATAGAATACCTAGATTTTAGGGAAGATTTCTGACAAGAAGCAAGAAAAGCCAAAACAGAACACTTTCCCTGCTATGAGACTCTCCCAGACAGATGCTCACTTGACATTTAGAAAACTTACTCTGTTTCCTTAAAATACTCAGTGTGGCATGGTGGTGACCTGCCCCTGTCCTCTTCAAAAATATGTTGAGAAATTGGTCCATCTACCTATAATATAATTTTGGCCCCATTTTTCTAAAGTTACAATTAAAACCCCACAGAATCAAATTCCCCACAAAGAAGGCTCTTGACAGAGGTGCCTTTCAGAGGGCTGTGCTCCCAATTTCTAAAGCTGTCTGGAGGGGACCTGCCCATTAGCTCAGTTGTTTAAGTGCCTGCTTAAACAAAGCAGTCAGGCTCAGCATGTGGTGTTTCCATCCCCAGATCTTCAAGCCCTACCAGACCTGTCCTGAAGCCATCCTGAGCCAGCAAAAAAAAAAAAAAAAAAAAAAAATCTTTCTGAACTAACTAACTAACTAACTAACTAACTAACTAAAGCTGTCTTGGGAAGAGAGGCTTGAGCTCCCAAAGTCAAGATGGGCACACCTGTGACAGTCTATCTGGGCTATTTGGGCTATTGCAGAAATCCACAAAAATCGGAACCATTTGTTCTGGAGAGCTGCTTTATCTCAAGGAACTGGAAAGAATACTTTATTTCATCCTAAAGGTACATTTACATGAAAACCTGATTTCAGACATATATCACAGTTGAAGAAACTGTGTCAATGTTACCATCTGTATGCGCAAAGCAAAGCGTGGAGCCACCAAGCAGAACAAAGGCTAAACCCTTACCCAAACTGAAGCTTCTAATAGTTCTAAATTAGCACCAGCAGATTTTTGTGTGAAAACTTTTTTAATGATTGATTTCCTGACATCTTATTAAGGATGAAAGAAAGAGGACAAAGAGAAGCACCGAGAGAACATAAAGAAATCTCAATCAACTGAAAAAGAGGTTTTAGTTACTGCTAATTTTTTGCTCCTTTTTTGTCCTCAGCATCATGCTAACCTTTCTTTAATTCAAACATTCCTGTGTTAACATTTAAAGATCAATCTTTTGTGAGCTGGTGAAAAAAAAATCATAAAACCAGGAGCTTGGTTACAACTTTATAAAGTGATTGTTTTTACTTTAAAAATTTTATTTTCCCAATTTATAAATGGATATTGCAATGGTTGGGAAATGGACAACCACCACCTGGGCCTAAAGGCAGGCCAGATACAAGGGCTTATCACGAATAACACAAGATGCTCCTCTCACCCTGACAAGTAAGCCTGTCCTTTTTTTTTTGAATGGAGAATATTTTTTAAGCTTTTTTTTTTAAATTTTATTGAGGTACAAATATCAATGAGACAGTTTTAAGATACCTTGACAAGATGGATTTGATAAATTACTACATTGCATACTGTTTTCATAATGTTTTGGTATTGTAGAAGGTACATACATATTATACTTACAGACATTATTATAGCATATGTCTCTTATCAGTAAATAGAGTGTAGCTGTTTGCATATCTTATTTTTTATACCTGAATTACATCAAAGATTCAATAATTAATACTTTCTACCTTGTTATTTTCCTAGTGGTTGTCCATAGTACTAGAAGCTGACATAATATCCTGTCCAACCCCCATTAGTACAAATCTTGCCTCTCATAGAATTATGTAGAAGCACGGTGTTATCTATCCCAACTGTACTGTCCATACACACACATGATGATTCTTCCTTTCTATACCCCTTCCTTTGTCTACACCTGTCAGAGATGGGCACTCCATTGTCATTCAACTAACTTAGGTGCCTGAACTCGATGACACAATCCAACACAGTCCAGCATTCCACAACAGTAGTGAGTTATCTGAAGAAGTTGTCGACCATAGCCATTTACAGCTCAACTTATTATTATGGTCCCACGGTGTATGCTTTTATACTTTTCTCCTGGATGGTTAAGACCTAGATAGAGCAAGACCTACATACCAACACATGTACTTCTTGTTTCTGATGAGGTCAGTGAAGCCCCCTCAGGGTTTATCTTGTAGTCCTGTAGATCCTTTGTCTGTGCCATCCATGTGGATGAGTCACGGCCAATGCTTGACCAGTTTGCTCTCTGTGAGAGCCTGAGAGAAAGTTTTCTCTCCATGTGACTCTCCCCAGGCACACTATAGAACTTCGATCTCTTTCCTCTGTGGCTCCATAATCTCCTTGTTCAGAAAATTTGGAGCTCAACTGAGTTTCATGATGTTGCAGTACAGGTTCTCCTATGTCCCGAGTCTTCACTGACCTTGAAAGGCTAGGGCCAAAATGTTGGCTGGCCTTGTGGCTCTTGTATTTCTCCAATTTTGATCTCTGAACTTTGAGTTCAAGCACCTAAGTTAGTTGAATGACAATGGAGTGCCCATCTCTGACAGGTGTAGACAAAGGAAGGGGTATAGAAAGGAAGAATCATGATGTGTGTGTATAGACAGTACAGTTGGGATAGATAACGCTGTGCTTCTACATAATTCTATGAGAGGCAAGTTTGCATTAATGGAGGTTGGACAGGATATTATGTCGGCTTCTAGTACTATGGACAACCACTAGAAAAATAACAAGGTAGAAAGTATTAATTATTGAATCTTTGATGTAATTCAGGTATAAAAAATAAGATATGCAAACAGCTACACTCTATTTACTGATAAGAGACATACGGTATAATAATGTCTGTAAGTATAATATCATGTATGCACCTTCTATGATACTGAAACATTATGAAAACAGTTTGCAATGTATTAATTTATCAAATCCATCTTGTCAAGGTATCTTAAAACTGTCTCATTGATATTTGTACTTCAATAAAACAAAACGAAAGAATAAGCTTGAAGCATTTATATTGAAGTGGATGCATTTGAACATATACTCATAAATGAAATAAACCAGACACACATGTATAAATATCGTATAGTCTCCCTAGTATAAAAAGCAAAAAGAAGAGATACAAATGGAAATGTACAACAACAACTAAAAACAATTGAGTCAGATAAGGCAAAGTGAATGGCATTTGCTGCAGGATACTAATCAGCTTTTCTTCTGGATGGTTAGCCTGTCCTTTTTGTTGTTGTTGTTTATTTTTGTAATTTCATACAAAAAAGTGCCTACTCATTGGCAAATTATTCAAAGAATATAAATGAGAATCTTCTCACTGGCTAATTCTTATTAAGAATCTTTGGAAACCATATTAGCTCTTTTGGTATTGAAAATTTGGCTTATATTTGGCCTTTGTGGCCTTTTATGGTTAGGAAAAGATAGGAGCTTAGAAACCTCAAACATTGTCAGAAATAATAAAATTGTTACTAAAGTCAATATAATAACAAAGGCTGGTGAGAAAGCTCAGTGAACTAAGCACCTGCTTAGGCAAGAGTAGGGGCTGGGCACCACATGCCACACTGGCCCTGCCCCTGAGTGCATTGAACTGGCCATGGAGACAGGGTATAGTGGCACATGCTTGTAATTCCAGCACTGGGAAGCTGAAAACAGGAGAATCATGATGAGTCCAAGCTGCATAGTGAGATCCTATACTAAATACATAAATAATAATTATAATTATAATAGTATCAATTGAACCGTAGGCTAACAGTTAACTGAGTATTTCTTCTGGGTATTTACACTACTCAGGCATTGGACCCAATAAAATCTTAGGAGAATACATGTTCCAGTCTGCCTGGGACAAGTCCATAATTATAAACGGGAACCCCTTCAACTCTCAAAAGTGTTGTGGTCTAGATGCTAAGTGATATGGTCATCTGATTTCATACATACAGCTACCTCATAGTAGTTGGTCTGCTAGTCATTCCTACTACCAAGAGCTCTTTTTATGTAGAACACTGGTTTTTTTTGTTGTTGTTGTTTTGGGTTTCTTTTTTTTACAGAACCAGGGATTGAACTCAGGCCCTTGAGTTTGCCAGGGAAGCGCTTATTCCACTGAGCCATCTCCCAGACCCTAAATTTGCTCTTTTGTGATGTGTATTATAAATTCTTTCTTCTTTTTGTGGAACGGGGGATTGAACTCAGATCCTTGCACTTGCTAGGGAAGTGCTTATTCTACTGAGCCATCTCCCCGGCCCCTGTAGAACACTTTTCTTTCCTGTATTTAGGACAAGGGCTACAGGGTCTATAGGGTCTCACTATCTAGACCAGACTCATAGTGATTCTCCTGTTTTCAGCCTCCCAAGCACTGGGATTACAGGTTCGGCATTACACAATGCCTAGTTCCAATCACGTCTCCAAATGTCCTGGGGGTGGGGCCAGCACAGCATGCTGGGTATTGAACCCTGGGCACTGCACTCTGCCTAAGTAGGTGTGTTAATCCACTGAGCTATCAGGCTGGCCCTTACATAGAACACTTTTCATGCCATCTATATGGGGATCGCTGCCTAACACCATCCAGTTTCTTTCTAGACAGCAACTGGAATCCAATGATTCAGTTTGGCTCTGACACTAACTACCCACAATTAGTGTGGACCTTAGGTTAAAAGCTCAATCCTATAAACATTCCTAATTTCAGATGATAATTACAAGTCTAGGCCTCTTTGTCTTTTTGCTGTAAGTCCAAGACTTGCCTTTGTTCAGATTTGGTAATTTGCTACAACAGCTCACATAACTCAGGAAAACACATTACTTACTATTACCAATTTATTACAGAGAATGAAACCCAAGAATGGTAGATGTAAGAGAAACAGAGACCTGGAGGAGAAGGGACTTAGAACCTCTCAGTGTGAGATATATCACCGTCCAGCACCAACCCAGAAGCTCTGCAAGCTTCATGCTTCATATAGCTTCCCGAAGAATTCCTTATATTTTTGATTAAAACATCATTGCCACTAGAGATTATGCCAAGTTCTGAAGGTCAGGTGTGAGGCTCAAAGGTCCACCCTTTCAATCAAATGGTTTGGTGGCTAGCAGCTCAAGTGTGAAGCTCTCACAGGCCTACAAGAGTCTTGGCCTTTGACCTAAATGCAGGTATGGTGGAAGGGTTTATCATGAGTAACAGAAGATGTTCCTCTAGAAATTCCATGGCTTTAGAAGCTTGCACAAAGACCTATTACACATTTCTTACTAGGCCACAAATTCTCAGTCATGCATTCATTTCTTCTTCCATTTCTCCATGGAGTGAATGCTTTCCACGCAACCCTCAAAACCCTCAGGGTTCTCCAGCAGTGGATTTGGACTTAGTTCAAGGGACGTGGCCTGCTGACACTTACTCCACAGACCCAGGGGAGAAGCTCAGCAGCACTCCTGGGAGGGCTTCATGCACCAGGCAGTTTGCAGGTGGCTGTGACCACAACCCCAGGGGCAGACAGGAAAAGTCAGGTTTGACATTTAGCCCAGAAATTTAAAAGCTTCTCTCAGTTACTAAATTGCCAAAGAGGTGGTGAGCGTATGCTGTTTAAAGGGAAGACAGGCAGCTCATTTTTGAAAATACATGACTGTATTTGGAAGCCAAGGCCAAAGACATGCAGCCAACTATAAAGCAGATGAAATTCCACTGGTGTATTGTGGTAAGCAAATAGTTGGAAGGCTAAACCCAGGGCAGGGCACATTGGTCAGCGACAGCATGTGGTTTCTAAATAATCACCAGCCAGCCCATTTGGGGAGCCTAGGGGCCTAGAAGGGGTCTCGGGTGGGTGGGGATGCTGAATCACCCTATCCGCACCAACATGTGGCAGGGATGCTCTGTCCACAGGAAAGTGTCCATGAACTGGCTCCAGCTCTTACACCACTGTTGGAGGAACTTACTGAGCTGAAGCCCAGGAATTGGACACGTTGAAGACCACCCAGCAAGCACTTCTGGAAGTCTGTCCCCTACAGATTAGCAGATATAATTTTCCAAACCAAATAAATTTTATGAGCTGCTGAGGGAGGACATGCTATCATAGGAGAGTGGTCTACTTATGGGGGCCCAGGGGAAACAGCCCCACATTTCTGGGGTTTTACAGAGGCATTCCACCCTTGTTTCCCTTTAATTTCAACTTCTGTTGAAAAAGCAAGACTGGATGTACAGTTTGCTGAGACCATATTCTTCTAAAAGATGTACTCATTTAAATCAGAAATGGAACCACCAGAGTGAAAGGCAGAGCATATTAGTTCAAAGTGAGTACTATACAGAATTGCTGTGGAGTGTGAAAAATGAAAAATGCCGCTACAGAAAATCATGAGAACCTCAGTGTGGGTTCAGTTTAGAGCTGGAAAGGGAAACAGCACACTGTATAAATTTCTAAGATGATTATTACTTGCTGTCTCAAAAATAATAGTAACTGACCAGATTCCTCAGGAAATTCGAATTTACTGAATACATGGTCACACAAGGTTTTAAAGAGAGTGGAAAAATGGACTTTTTTTTTTTTTTAAATCATAAGGCTGATGTGGCATTTTAAATATCAAATCACTTGACTTCTATTTTCTGGTTAACTCTTACTTTAACAAAGTTGTGAACTATCAGGTTTCACATAAAATGATCTTAAAATATAATTTTAATTTTTTAAAGTTATATATTAAAAATGGAGCTATTATATTAGGAACTAGATCCTTGAATTAACTGTGAGAACAACAGAGTTTTGAACATGTTGTTTTTCCAAATGCAATGAAAAGAATAACCATTTGAAGAGAAGGAAGAATAACTCACTGTATTTTTTAAAATTTTTATTTATGTATTGGATACAGTATCTCACTACACAGCTAAGACTCATACTAATCCTCCTGTCTCAGCCTCTCCAGCAGTGGGATTACAGGCTTGCGTCACTACACCCAAGTTTCTAGGCCCAGTAGGGCATGCAGTACTGGGTATTGAACTCAGGTCCTCGCACTTGCCAGGCAGGTGATTAGACTGTTGGACTATCTCTCTAGCCATAACACACTTTAAAAAGACAGAATTTTTTTTTTTAAGTATAATAAAATATTTTTTTTCTCTTTTTTTTTTTTTTTTTTTTTTTTTTTACGGAACTGGGGATTAAACTTAGGACCTTGTGCTTGCCAGGAAAGTGCTTATTCTGAGCCATCTTCCCAGCCCCAATAAAATCTTAAGAATAAGAAATGTCTAAAATATATACATGGGCCGGGCATGGTGGCGCATGCCTGTAATCCCAGCACTTGGGAGGCTGAGGCAGGAGGATTGGTGTGAGTTCAAGACTAGCCTGAGCTACAAAGTGAGCTTAAGGCCAGCCTGAACTGCATAGTGAGACCCTGTCTCAAAAAGACAAAAAAAAAAAAAATATATATATATATATATATATATATATATATATATATATATATATACATACATGGGGCCAGGGAGATGACTCAGTGGAATAAGTGCTTCCCAGGCAAGCGCTAAGGGCCTGAGTTCAATCCCCTATTTTGAAAAAAAAATATATGTGTGTGTGTATGGTAAATATATCAGAATTTTCTTTAAAATTATAAAAATAAGGCTGAATAAATGGAAAGACAGACATGTTTTTGGAAAGGCAGACAGAAAATCTTTTTCATTTTTATTTTTGAGACAGTGTCTTGCCACGTAGCCCAGGTTGGCCTTGAACTCATGGTAATCCTCCTGCCTCCCCTAAGTGTTAGGCATGTGCCAACATGACAGGCACAAAATCCCAAGATTATAAAGATACCAGCTGGGCTGGCCAGACAGCTCAGTTGATTCTTTAATTTTATTTTATTGAGAAACAAATAGCAATGAGACAGTATCAAAACTAATTGATAGGATAGTTTCAATAATTAATACATTGTGCATTGTTATCTTCTTATTGGTCAACCATAGTACAAGAAGCAGATAGGATATCCTGTCCAAACAATATCAGTACAAATCTTTCTACTCACTGAATGAAGCAAAAGTATCTGGATATCTATCCTAACTATTCTGTCTATACAAATACATAATGGTCCTTCCTTTATATCCCCTTTTTTTGTTTAGTCCTGTCAGAGATGGGTATTCCATTGACATCTAAATACTATAGGTGCATGAATTCAGCAAAACAATCCAACACAATCCAGCAGTCCACAATAGTAGTGGCTTATCCGCAGAAGTTGTTGACTTAAGCCTTTCACACTTCAGCATATTAATATGGGTGTACTTTACCTCATTTTTAATACTCTTCTGCTGGATGGTTAAGACCAAGATAAAGTGAGACCTATGTAACAAGAAATGTAACTTTTGTATCTGATAAGGTCAGTCAAGTCCCCTCAGGCTTTATCCTGTAACCCCATGCTGCACTTTGCCAGTGTCAGCCTTGTGGATGAGCCACAGCCATTGCTTGACAGATTTGCTCTCTGTGAAAGCCTGAAAGAATGTTTTCTCTCCATGTGACTCTCCTTAGGCACACTCTACATCATCGATCACTTTCCTCTGTGGCCCCATAATCTCCTTGATCAGAAAATTTGGGTCACAACTGCTCAGTTGATTAAACCACCTGCTTAGACAGGCTGAGGGACCAGGTTAGATCACTGGCGTGCTGTGCCAGCCCTGCCCCGGGGTGCTCTGAGACGGTGGTTGAGATGGCACAGGCTTGTAATTCCAGCACTTGGGAGACTGAAAACAGGAGGATCACTATGAGTCCAATCTGCGCAGTGAGACCCTGTTGACCTTGCAGTAAATACATAAAATTAAAAAAAAAAAAAATCTTAAAGATACCAGCTCTCCCTAAATTAATCTATATCTTGAGTAAGAGTGTTCCCACAAAGAACTTTAGGTGTCTTTCCTGGAGCCAGACAAATTGGTTTCAAAGTTCATTTGGGAGATAAAACAAATTCACTGACCTGCCCAAGTTACCAATCTAAGAAAGAAAAGGAATGTAAGGGAACTAGCCCTACTTATTTAAAAAAAAAATTTTTTTTTACTCGTCCTGTTTATACTGTCCCTAAAGCAAAATGGTTCTAAGGGATGCATATGGCTGGTACAGGCCAAAGAAAAAGAACAGAAAAAACAGACACATTGCATGTAAAAACTGGGTACATGATTAAGGGAGCATCAAAGGTCTTGGGCTGCAGTGGGGTGGTCTTATGTGTCCTTAATCACACTAATGATGGCTGAAATAAAATATTCTATTACCTGAGAGAAGAAAAAAAAATTGTCTTTATTTCAACAAAGAACTACAAAACCAGCCTTGTAAGACAACTAGAATTTTATACCTGACCAGATATGACATAAACTAGTGTCAATTTTTGGATGTAACAATGGAACTGCAGCTCCATCTTTTTTTTTTTTTTTCTCAAGTACTGGGAAATGAATCTAGGGAGTTCACACTGAGCAACAGTCCCAGCCCTTTCTTTGATTTTTTTTTATCTTGAGACATGGTCTTACTAGGTTGCTAAATTGCCTACTCTGGGTTCCCAATTGTGAGCCTCCTGGCTGAGCCTCTGAGTGTGCTGGGATTACAGGCTTGTGCCACCATGTCTGGCTAGAGTTACCTTTGTAAAAATGTACTTTATAATAAAGGTCTATACATGTAATGACTTTCCAATCCCTTTCTAAAGCCATTTAAATAATAGAGAACTGAAAAAAGGAAAAAAAATGAGACAGGGTTTTACTTGTAGTAGCCAGGTTGTGTAGGCTAACTTGAACTTGTGATCCTCCTACCTCAGGTTTCCAGACTGTTAGAACATATTAACACAACTTTTACTTTTTGTCTTTTTTTTTTTTTTTTTTGAGACAGGGTCTCACTATGCAGTTCAGGCTGGCCTTAAAACTCACTGTGTAGCCCAGGCTAGTCTCAAACTTGCAACAATCCTTTCGTCTCATGTGCCACCATGCCCAGCTAACACAATTTACTTTTTTGACTTTTATTTAATGTATTTGGTATAGAATCTCACTACACAACTTGGAATTGTAGTGATTCTCCTGTTTTCAGCCTCCCCAGCGCTGGGAATTACAGGCGAACACCACATCAGGTCTTGTGTGCCCAGGTGTGTATGTGGGGCATGGCATGTGATGCTGTGGATCGAACCCTGGTCCCTGTGCTTGCCTAAGCAGGCGCTTAGTCTGCTGAGGTATTTTGCTGGCCCCTGGCTAACACAACTTTAAAAAACTGGAATACTTTTAACAAAACTTAAGGCTCAGTAGTAACTATCAAATATATAGTTATCATACTGTAACCCATCAACATGTATAATATTATTTTCAAATAAAAATACTATCAGCTTTCTACATTTAATTTAATTTATTAAGACAGGGTATCACTGCATAGTTTATTTAGGCTGGCCTCAAAAATCTAGGGAATCTTCTTTCATCAGCCTCCCAAGTATTAGGGTTACAGACATGTGCCACCATACTTGGCCCTCTACCTTGTAATTAAAAACACAAATGATTTGAATCTCAGTTTTGAGACTAAGTAGAGTCTAGCAATTAAGGTAGAATTCCTCTGAAGAAATAAAACATGTTTTAATCACTGCAGAAAGAGTAACTACTACCATTTTCTGAGTCAGATTCATGGAAGAACAAATCCCTGTGAGGAACAGAGACCGGCTCAGGGATTCTGCGGCCAAAACCATTTCCACAAATGGAAATAATACAAAATACTTTCTATAAAGGTATTACCTTGTACCCTCTCATACTTATAGTCTAATCATGCAGACACTATATGACATCTGATGTTATTTCCCTGATATTCAATGAAAAAATATGTGTGCATATTATTACTCAGAGAATTTTAAAGGTAAGTATGTTTATGATGTATATATGCTTATTTTCAGAGATTAGATTTATTCTTTTCATCTTCTGCTGTACAAGATGCATACATGATACTCTATGTACAAATACTATTAGAGCAGATGCCTCTGATCAATGAATTAAGAAAATGTAGCTATATACCTATTTTTTTTTTAAAGCAGAATTATAGTCTGGTTTCAATAATTAATACTTTTTACATTGTTATCTTCCTAGTGGTTATCCATAGTACAAGAAGCAGACAGGATATCCTGTCCAAACACTATTTGTGCATATATTTTTCTTAGAATTATGCCAAAGTACTGCATATTTATCCTAACTGTACTGTTTATACAAAACAGAATGGTTCTTCCTTTGTATCCCCTTTTTTGTTTAGTCCTGTCCAAGATGGGTATTCTATTGTCATTCAATTATTATAGGTGCTTGAATTCAGTGAAACATTCCAACACAGTCCAGCAGTCCACAATAATAGTGGGTTATCCGAAGAAGTTGTTGACTAGACTGAAAACATCACATCATAGTGATATATGTGCACCTATGTTTATAGCAGCACAATTTGTGATGGCCAAATCTTGGAAACAACCAAGATGCCATCAATGGTTGAAAAAGATGTATTTCTATACAGTGGAGTATTACTCAGATATAAAAAATGATAAACTTGAAGCATTCATATTTAGGTAGATGCCACTTGATCATATACTCATAAGTGAAATAAAGCAGACACACATATACAAATATCGTACAGTCACCCTATATAAGAAATCAAAAGAAGAAATACAAATAGAAAGGTAAAACTAAAACGAATTTAGTCAGATAGTTAGGGTAAACTGAACTGCAATGTTGAAGGGTAATAATCAGCTTCTTTTCTGGAAGGTTAATAACCTAAGTTTGCAGATCAAAAATTAGAGAAATGGAAGGGCTGCGAGGTCAGCCAACATTTGGGCCCTAGCCTTTCAAGGACAGTGAAAACTCAGGACATAGGAGAACCTGTACTGTAACATCATGGAACTAAGTTGTGCCCCAAATTTTCTGACCAAGGAGATTATGGAGCCACAGAGGAAAGTGATTGATGATCCATAGTGTGCCTAAGGAGAGTACATGGAGAGAAAACTTTCTCTCAGGCTTTCACAGAGATCAAACTGGTCAAGCAATAGCCGTGACTCATCCACATGACTGACACTGACAAAGGATCTACAGAGTGAGGTACAGGGCTACAGGATAAACCATGAGGGGACTTGACTGACCTTATCAGATACAAAAGTTACATTTTTTGTTAAATAGGTCTTGTTTTAGCTCAGTCTTAACCATCCAGCAGAAAAGTATAAAAATGAAGTATATAAAATAAAGCCATAAAACTAAGCTTTTCTAAGCAGGCACTTTAGTCCACTGAGCTATCTTGTTGGCCCTCTTTTTATTTTTTTTTGTACCTGAGATCAAACTCAGGACCTTGTACTTGCCAGGGCCAGGTAGGCACTTAAGCCACTGAGCTATCTCCCCAGCCTTATAATATACATTTTATAGTCATATATCCTCATACATACTTTAATTTTAAAATTGACTAATATTTTATTTAAAGACTAAAATTTATTTACATTTTCTTAAAGCTAAGAATGGACTACTGGCTGTGGAAAATAGAAGCAACACATTCACTCTCTCACACAATAGCTGTTATATCAGGAAAAGATGCAACACATGCCTCATAGGGTTCTCTGACTTATAAAACAGGGAATATCTAGTCCAGAAAAAGTGAGCTAAACTATAAAGAAAAGAAGATAGGAGGAAAGTTGTTGTTCCCTTGCTTTATAGATGTTAATAATTTACCTTTTGTGTCTTAAGACAACAGAATCTTTCACATATTGTTATGGGACTAGTTAATTATAGGATCAATTTGAAGCCATTCAGAGTCTAAACAAAAAGGAATTAAACGATTTAAAAGTAGATATGACCCATTAATATCTTGCCAAGAGAAATGCAATTACAGCAAAACCTCTATCTAGGCCTAGCTGCCTTTTATTTGTCTGGATAGGAAATTTTTCTATGAAACATGGCCTTACCCCTAGAAGGACAAAAATTAAAAGTGTTGAAATATCAGTGAGACTTTCATGGTTCCTCCTATGACACCTGTGTGACACTGACACTGACTGCAGAAGCCACAGTGGGTAAAGCTTCTATGCCTCAGCAAAATCAGGGACTGGTCCTTACCTGTACTCCTAACTGCTACAACCTTACAGAGAAAGCAGACCTAGTCACTACCAGCCTCTGATGAAGCACCATAACTGCTATCGACTTTACTGAATTGTTATCCTTGAGAAACCTGAAAATCTATACAGTAAAAACTAAAGTACAGTATACACAAAACACTTTTACTCCATTACCCAAAACAATGGTTGTCTGCAGAAAAGCACTCCTCCACTTGTATGAGTGCTGGATATTTAAAGTTCATGCAAATGAACTTGGGAGAATGATTAACCAACAAACAACAGTTACTCACACTTAACTATTTGGCTCCAAAAAATGGCAAAATGACCCTACCAGCTTTAGAAAAACAAGTAACGAATTCTGTGGCCCAGGATGAGTTTGAGTTCTTAAACAGTAATGAGAATCTTAGAGAATCTGTGTCTGTCAACATGAGCTGACAGCTTTCCAAAAGTTAAAGGCATTGCTAACTAGACTGGTGGTGAAAGTGATGGTTAAATATTCATGCTGTACAATGAAGTATCTTAGTATATGAAAGATCTACATAACTCAGTGAACCAAGGTTTTCCAAACAGACTACGTGTGGCACACATAATCTTGGAAAAGATCCAAAACAGTGTATGACCAATGCATTTTAATGCAACACAGTATGAAAAGTTAATTAATAGAATTTTGGATTCTATACTCTTACTAATCTGTAAAAAATGGCTATTAAAAAATAAAAAATAAAAAATGGCTATTTTCAAATTTTGGTGAGGTATTAAAAGCAGAGTATAAAAACAACTATCTAAGATGACTACTAAAATCGCCACTTGCCTTTGCCAACTACTTATTTGTGTGCAGATGGATTTTCTTTATGCACTTCAGCCAAAACAGTATATCCCACCAGACTGAGTACAGATGCAGATATGAAAATGTAGTTATTGAGCCACACAATGAAATCTTGAAATGTAAAAGCAATGCTACTTTTGCCACACAGTTTTTGTGGAAATATGATCTTGCTATGAAGCCTAAACTGGCTTTAAATTCTCAATCCTCCTGCTTCAGCCTCCAAAGTGACAGCACTTTACAGGCATGAGACACAACACCTGGGACCAAAATATTTTGAAGACTGCTATCATATTTGTGTAACATTTCTAACACTCTAAAACATTTTTCTAAGAAAGAGAAACAAAGCTGTTAACATGAAAGGACATCACTTACAGCAAAAAGGCTTCATTTACAGCTTCAAAGAACGCAGGACAGAGGACTTCCTGAGGTTCATGTCCATGGTAGGTGAGCAAAGCCTCCACCAGGGGTTGAAAATCAGGCAGGGTAACAAGTGGCACACAAACTTGTGATAAGGATATCACTTGTTCAGGAGCCATCCTAAGCAAGAAATAAAATAAGAAATAATTACCCTAATCGGAGACCCACATGTAACTAAAGACATAAAATCTTCAGGCTGAAAAGTTCAATGACTGGTTTTGGCCTTAAAACATAGGATTTCACCTATTAACTCTTCTTTTGTTAGTGCTTCAGGTAGAAACCCTTTGTGGTGGACCACCTGAGAGACTCTCCTTGAAAGGGGAGCAATTGTCTCCATTTTGGTTGTGCCTATTTCCACGTGAAATGTATAGAGTTGGCTAGGATTTTTCCTTATCCCTTCAGTTGGCTTTAAGCAATGCATAGTGATCTAGCCAAAGTGCTGGTGGTAGGCTTTGAAGATGGCACACCTGTTTTCCTGATAACCCACACCTGCTGCTCTTTAATATGAGCGCAATTGAGACAGAATGAGGAGCCATGTTATTGGTTGGGATCGAGACTTCACATAGAGGTGATGATTTCCTGGGACTTGAAAGATTACATATCAGGGCTGAAGCACTGGACCCCAAATTATTAGATAGCATCTCAATAGTATAATGCAGATTACTTTTTTCTGTACAATCTTCTCTCTGCATATGACAGAGGTAAATGCAGGCCTTTTACCTAGCCCAGATCCCAGTACTTATCTACTTCCTACAGTTCTTAGTTGTGCATTCTCAAGCTACTCCTCCTTCATGACTGAATAAAACCTAGTTCAGCCCTGGGTTAAGGCCTTTTCTCCAGATAGCCATCACCATGGCTGGACTTAGCATCCCTTGGCTCCCCACAACTATAAATATACTTCAGTGTCTTTATTCTCACTGTAGGTTGCACTGGAAGTGGTAGATTGGAATTAACTTGATGGGATTCCAATAACTTATCCATGGGATTCCAAATATAAACTTCCTAGGCTGAGACTAGGACCAGAAATGGATCCCAATACCCTTTAGCTGCCCTTCCCATTTTACTGTCACTTGCTACCTGGATTTTGTTTGGCATAATTATCTACAGATGCTTCCAACTGGCCATGCCCCCAAGAGAACTCCTTCTCCAAATATCTTAAGCTCCCTAAATGCAGCTGGGGCCTGGTTCCTCCCTTCCTTTCCCATTTCTCATCTGATCCAGTACTGTAAACTCACCTGACCTCTTCTCAACATCTCTCCTACTTCCATTTCTACCCTGTCAGGCAGAACTCAGTCTCCTGACTCTGCCTTTGCTCTTACTCCTTATCATCAGAACAGCTCCTGCAGTCCTTACCATGCCACAGTGAGCCACCTGTCTGTTCATAGCTTTGCCATATCCTGCCTCCTTCAGGGAAAAAGCAAAGTCTTATACTAGCTACTTTGGCTTTCCCTGACAGGTCCCTGCATAGTCCTGGTGCCTCCTAAACTTTATTGTTTCTGCCTCCAGCTGCTCTGTGTAGGCCCTGCTATTCATTCTGCCTGAAACACATGGCTGCTCACCTGCTTTGCACAAGTCTCAGCTCAAATGTCACTTTGTAAGCAAGGTCTTCCTTGACTATGTACCCTATCAATGCACTGTTTGTCACATATGACCATCTAAATTAATTAATTAATTAATTAATTTGGCGGGATGAACCGGGGATTGAACTCATGCCCTTGCACTTGCCAGGGAAGTGCTTATTCTACTGAGCCATCTCCCCAGCCCATGACCACCTAAATTTAAATGAATTAAATCAAAGTAAAATTAGAAATCAAGCACCCAGGTTTTCCTAACCACATTTCAAGCGCTCACCAGTTAAGCGAGACAAGTGGTGACTGTATATGAGAATAAAAACCCACATGACAAATCTATTCTAAGAAAGCAGGCTGTGAGTACCCACTGGCCCTTTGTCATTTTTCTTATGTGTTCAACCAGTTGACCTGTGATGTGGCACCTATGTACTGTCAGGAGACCATGTCTTCTGTTAGAACAGAAGCCTTTGGAGGATAGGTCTCTTTTTCACAGCCCTTTTGCTAGCACCCAGAGACTACTTATGCAAACTGTATCATCAAGAAATATGTTACATGAATGCCTAGAGATAAAAGAAACTTCTGGCTAGGGATATAGCTCAGTGGCATAGTGCCCACCTGGCAAGTGTGAGGTCATGAGTTCGACTCTTGGTATATCCCCCACCAAAAAAAAAAAAGAAAAGAAACTTCTGGTTACATACTGTAAGCTCTTATTCTTTTTTTTTTTTTTTTTTTTTTTTTTTTTTTTTTTTTTTTTTTTTTTTTTAATTTGTTTTGTTTTTTGCAGAACTGGGGATTGAACTCAGGCCTTTGTGCTTGCCAGGAAGTGCTTATTCCACTAAGCCATCTCCCTAGCCCCCTGTATTTTCATATATAATCATGAATACAGAAATGTAAATTTGTGTTTTGTGATATACATACCACAGTTTAGAACACATAGTAGCCCCTCATTGTTTTAAATTTGCTGTTTATTTTTAAAAAGTTTGTGTGCTCTGTAATTTAACAATGGCAGTTCAGTTGTTTCTAATGTTTCACTGTTAGGAATGGGGCTCAGCAGTGGCTCACACATGCCTGTCTATGCCCATGTGGGAGTATCTGCATATTAAATTCCCTTCCCAATTTCCTCTTCTACTCTTGCCAAGAATATTATTATCCACTTTTATTTTTTTTAATAAAAAAATTGCATTTACTGAGAAGCATTCAGAATGTCAAAAAATAGCTGTAACTTTATTTATTTTTGCAATTACAGAGTGGTATTTAGTTAACAAAACAACAATTATTTCATACAAACTGCATCAGAGACAACTGAAGATGAAAAACTATCATCACCATATATAACTAATTTGTGCTGTGCAACAATAAGAACCTGCTTTTAAAATTTCATGTCAATTTACAACCCTCATAGTGTACCAGGCAAGGTTAGTGGCTATTGAAAGTACCACCAGGACAAGGCTATCTAAAAACACATTCAGCAGTGTTGAATATCCAGAGAAAATACACTATACAGCTTAAAAACAAATCTTAGCTGGGCGTGGTGGCGCATGCCTATAATCCCAGCACTCGGGAGGCTGAGGCAGGAGGATTGTTGTGAGTTCGAGACCAGCCTGAGCTACAAAGTGAGCTTAAGGCCAGTCTGAACTGCATAGTGAGACCCTGTCTCAAAAAAGACAAAAAAAAAAAAAAATAAATAAATAAAAACAAATCTTACAGTCTTACATTTCAATTTTTTTCTTCAAAAGGAGTGAGTTATGTAGGAGGCAGGGCTTAAATGCTTTATAGACAAGAAAATACTGCGCTAGAACCAACTTACATTCATCATTCTTATCCTCCTCTTCATCCTCCTTCTCTTTATACTTTTTCTTGTTCTTTTCGGCCTTGATGCTCACTTCTTCACTGCATCAGGCTTCCCTTCAGCCTGGTAGGCATCATGTCCTTTTCTTACTTTTCCTTCAGCTTGGCAGCCTTCTTTTGGTATGGCTGCCTGTCATCTGCTTCAGTATTACGTCACCTTTCTCCCAGTTTCTTTGTGATGTCACCAATGTTCTCCTTTGATTTGGGGGTGATACGCAGAACAGATCAAGAGGCCAAAGGAGGCCTCTTGGGTACACTGAGATCCTTGAACTTTTTTGTTTCTCCTTTAGAAGGAGTATAAGTTTTCATTTCTCTTTCATAACAAGCCTTGTCCACCTTTGCCATGTCTTCAAATTTTCCTTTCTCTTTAGCAGACATGGTCTTCCACCTCTCTGAGCACTTCTTAGAAAACTCTGAGAAGTTAACAGAAATATCTGGGTGGTGCTTCTTGTGCCTCTCTCAGCAAGTTTGCACAAAGAATACACATTTTGCCTCCTAGGATCTCCTTTTCTCATGTTTATTTGTCTTTCTCAGTGAGACCCAAAGTCGGCCAGTTCCTGTCCAGCTCTCACTTGCTTTGGTGCTGTCTCTATGGAGCTCAATGTACTGCAATGGCTGTTATCCACTTTTATTTCTTGGTTATTTGGCAGGCAAAAGTTAGTATCAGTACCTTAATTTGCATTTGTTGCTCACTGGGAATTGAATTGGTAACTGAATTAACTGTTACCCACTTGTTTTTCCTCTTGAATGAATTCATCTGTATATTACTATGTATTTGTCTTACTTAGTCCATGACTGTGTGTTGGTTGGTCAGGATAGTCAAGGCTCTGAGGTGTTCATGACAGAAAAGCAAAGATGATAAAGCCTCAGAAAGGAAAGAAGCTGTGAAATGACAGACAACTCCTTTCCTGTGTGTCCTCTGCTTTTCAGAGGACACATGGGAAAGGAGTGCTAAGACTTGCTGAAAGGTGCCATTTGGGCAGGGGTCCAAAGAACTATACAAGCAGATCATGAACACATCTAAAGACAAAACACTGTAAACTCAGAAGATCAAATGGAAAAGCCTGGAACATCTGAATATAGCAAGGAGGAAACAAATGCACAGACTTCAGTGAATGTGGTCAGAAAGGCTTTGCAGACCACTGATGGGGACACTGTATATTCTTTAACTTAATTTTTACTTATATCACATCTATACATACAGCTTTTAGTTTTTTTGTTTGTTTGTTTGTTTTTTTGTGTATGTGTGTGTGTGTGTGTGTGTGCAATTTTCTACTACACAGCCCAGACTCGTAATGATCCTCCTGATTTCTGCCTCCCTAGTGCTGGGATTACAGGCATGCATCACCATGCCGGGACTCCATTGCTGGCTCAGCACACCCGAAGACGGGGCTAGTGCAGCATGCAGAACCAGGGATTGAACCCTGGCCCCTGTGCTTACCTAAACAAGTGCTTAGTCCACTGAGCTATACCACCGGCCCTTATACATACAACTTTTAAAGAGTCAAATAGGGAAGTACAAAGAATTAAGATGTGTTACACAAATATACCAATTCCCAATAATGAATGTAACCATTATGTACCATTATCATGTACTAATAATTTAATTTTTAAATGCTGAACAATCACATGGCTCTTGAAGCTTATGAAAAACAAAGGTATTCCCACTCTCACTTTCTGATCTCTCAGGTGAATACGTTTGACCCTAACTCAGTTTTTCAGATGTTTGATGTTGTTCAATGTGAAGTATAACACCAATAGCAGGCACATTTTTCAGATTATAGAGAAAAATGACCTTGACATTGCTGGTGAGCATGTAAACCAAGAGGCCACTTTGGTGAACAATCAGTGGCTGTCTGTTACCACATATCTTTACAGGTTAGGGAGATATAAACAGAACTGTTTGGAAAGGGTAGTTTTACTCATGCGTTTTTACAGAAATGATTTTTTTGTTTTTGCATTTTAGGACAGGGTCTACAGGTCTCACTATGAAGATCGGACTTATAGTGATTTTCCTGTGTTCAGCCTCCCAAGCGCTGAGATTGCAGGTGTGTACCACCACGCCCAGACTCCATCACCCTCTCAGTGCACCCCGGGAATTGAACCCTGGCACTGCACTCTGCCTAAGCAGGTGCATTAGTCCACTGAGCTATCTGGCCAGCCCCAGAAATTAATCCTAAAAAAGATAGTTTACAGAACGGAATGTTACCTGGCAGTTAAAATGATGAACTTGGCCTACATTATCCAAATTCATAAAGCTTAGGTCACACACACCTTTAATACCACAATCTGAGGCAGAAGGATCCTGAGGTTGAGGCCAACTTGAGATATATAGTATGTACAAGGCAGGCCTAGACTACATATGAGACCTTAGCTTATGAAACTATGTCTCCAAAAAACAAAACAAACAAAAATAATAAACACAGAAGGTAACTTGCAAAACTTGCAACTTGCAAAAAATATACACCATATTCATGGTATATCATTACTTATACAAAGTTTTAAAACACAATAGTTCATTTAAATGAAGGAAAAGTGCTAAAACATGATAGGAAGAATCCAGTCCAATATCTTGCATGTGCTGGCTCCTGGGGAGAGGCAGAAGAAACTGAAAGGAGGATGTTTCAGTGGTCACTGAAACATTTTATTTTTTAAAAAAAGATCAATTATAAATATTAATAAGATTTTTACATTGTAAAATTTTGGCAATGGATATATATTTTCTGTATGTTACAACTCTTCTGTAATTAAATTGTTAAAAACTAAAATATAATGTTAGCTAGCAAAATTCTGAAAATGCAAAGATAATATTCATAATAGAGAAGTCATTTCCAGTCTCAGGTTCTTGCTTCCAGAACAGTAAATGTAGTTCATGAAAAATCAGTCAGCCTTAACTCCTTAAAATTTATTCCACTCTGGAGTATTTTCTTTTTATCTTAAATGTATTTGTACTTTTCCTGTTATTTAATTAAATTGGTCTCTTTAGAATTGTTCCTTTCATAACTCAGATCAATTGAACAGTTTGTATCTAAGATACATTCAATTGAAGAATTTCTCTCTGTATTAAAATGTATTATAAGTCAAACATCAAAACATTTTATTAGTTGAGAGGAAACTGCTCTGATACACTCAGTAAAAAAAGAATTAATTAATTATTTGGCACACGGTCTCACTACACAGCTCGGACTCGTACTGACCCTCCTGTCTCTGCCACTTCAGCACTGGGGTTACAGGCATGCATCACCACACATGGTTTCAGGGCACCATAGCATGCAGTACCAGGGAGGGGGATCGAATTCCAGTCCTTGTGTTTGCCAGGCAGACACTTAGCTGCTGAGATATCTCCCAAGCCTCAGTAAAAGGGAATTTAAAAAACAGTTTACAAATTGATTGCACCACATAAGTTCAATCAAATATTAGTCCAATGTACCCTGAGAAAATGGTTCTCATGATTGTGAATTTTGCTTTATTTCAATTGAACTCAGTATGGTTTGGGTATATATACTAAGAGGTGAACCAACTGGAAGCTGGGACCATTAAGGTTGTATGATCAGATCCCTCCCACGCTCGCCCAGCCCCAGAGACCGCCTGAACAGCGGCTGACTCCAGCGGCCTCCTGGATCCTGCCCCAAGCTCTGCTAGTGAGTGGGAATTTGCAGACTCACCAGGCTTCCCAGATCAGTGAGTGTGTGGTGAGTCTGAGGAAGAGCCATTGGTTTCACCCCTCGCGCGATACCTGGATCCCCACACCCAAGCCCTCCAAGCCAGTGACTGTCCTGAAACCTCAGGACCCATTCACCAGCACCTCCCTGGATCCCCTGCCCTAAAGCCTGCTAAGCAAGTGGGAATTTCCCCAACTCTCTGGGCATCAAAGTTCAGTGAGTATAGAATTCCAGGCCGGCTGTGCCAGAGAGACATTTGCCAGGGATTCCCTGCCCCACCACACCCCATGGCCCCGTAAGAGGTTCAGGCCCACCACAGCAGAGAAACATTTACAAGTGATTGTCCGTCCCACCCCACGGCCCCAAACCCAGTGCAGGTCAGCCTGGAGAGAGAACTCCAAGAGAGAGAACTCCAAGCCTGCCACGTAAGAGGGACATTTCTCAGCGATCCTTGGTCCCATGCTATGGCCCGAAACCCAGCACAGCCTGGCCTATGAGGGAGGGATCCAGGCCTGCTGCACCAGAGGAACCTTTCCCAGCCTTCTCGGGTTACGGCCTGTAGACCCAGAACCAGCACAGGCTGGCTGACCCAGTACAGCCTATTCGTGAATAAGATCATCCACTATCCTTTTGTGAGCCCAGAAGACCCACCAAAGCCCAGGCCTGCCAACCAAGAGAGTGACCTGCCTGACACAGGAGGGCTGACCCCGGCAATTTTCCGGATCATTGTCCCTAAGTCAGCCAAGAGAGGGGGAATTTTCATCACTTGCTCTGCATCCCAGTTCGGTTCATGCTCACCTGAACAGGGAACCAACAGAGGAGAACCACAGGAGCTGCAGCAAAAAGGAACTGAACACAACAGCTAGATCCAGGATAGGCATACCTGGATAATCTCAAATTTAATAGACTCACACCTGAATCTCATAACAAGCTAAGGTTATAGCTGCACCAAAGTTCTACACTAAAGGTCAAAGGTCAGTGCTGTACAAAATAACAAAAACAAGGGGAAAAGATGCAATCCAACACCTGAAGTCCACCAGTAAGGGCAGAGGACACTAGCTCAGCTGCAATGAATGAATTAACAGATACAGCAGCAAAGGAACAACAGCAGAAAGGT
>PVKA01032039.1:0-25707 GCA_004027165.1 Ctenomys sociabilis | reverse complement strand
TTTTTTTTTTTTTTTTTTTTTTTTTTTTTTTTTTTTTTTTTTTTTTTTTTTTTTTGTTTGTCTTTTTGAGACAGGGTCTCACTGCAGTTCAGGCTGGCCTTAAGCTCACTTTGTAGCTCAGGCTGGTCTTGAACTCACAACAATCCTCCTGCCTCAGCCTCCCAAGTGCTGGGATTACAGGTGTGCGCTACCGCGCCCGGCTTCTGACCAGCCCTTGATATATTCTTATTTTATGTACATTTTTGAAGTTCATTTAGTCAGTCAACATTTTCAAAGTCCCTCCAGTACTAGGGTCACAGCCATAAGTCACTCCCACTTGTGTCCTCTGAAGTCAGCTCAGCCCAAACACATTTCTGTTGTCAGCTGAGAAGCAAGGCAGGCACAACTTCTTCCTCCACAGTCCCATCACAGCTGACTGACCAGCCTCTATTACACTGAATATTTTATAATATTAAATCAGTATATAATATTTAAAGCATATTTTATATTATATAATATTCTGAGACAACTAGTGATAGAAGATAATTTGCATGATGATAAATGATAACAGATTTAAAGTTGTTTCTGGGTTAGAAACCTGGCTCCATGGTCTGGCTCTCTCTGACCCTGCTTCCTCATCTGAACCCAGGGACAGAATAGCTCCAGTCGTACATGATCACTGCAGAAATTCAAAGTGGCTCACATAAAGAGCATAGTACAAAAGCTGGAATACAGCTAATACTGAAAATCAACAGACACTAATTGACACATAGCTGTTAACACTTCCACTTTAGGCTGTGAGCAAAGTTTATGAAAATTAACTACAGTTTTCACACATAACTAGTACTTTCCCATGAGAAAAATCCTACTCTGGAAAACCTACAACACCTTTTTGTGCTTAAAGAAAAGGTGACTATTCTTTAAGGAGATGTCAAAGATCATGATGAAATTTGAAGCTGAAAACACTCATGTCACCATGCACTAATTTGCCACAAACTCTTTTGAAGATGAAACACAACCTATTTTCTCACAGAGAATTGCAAACATAAGAGACAGGAGAGAGTCAATTTTCTCCCAGTAGCACTCTTCCTTGTGGACATTTTCAGCCCAGGCAAATCAACTGTTTGAAATTTAATGTCTGAAGAATATTAATATATCAAAAATGCACCTTTCCTTTCATACAGTGGCTTCACTTCTAGAAACTTATCCTACAGAAGTATGAAAAAACACATGATCGATTTAACTACAGCATATTCTATGAACATGGTTTTGACAACTAAAAATTGGAATCATCTCAAGCCCAACAATGGGAACTTCATTAAATAAATAACTAAATTGTGTGAGTACTTCACACCACCGTAGGATGCCATATATATTAAAAATCAATGGATCCATGGGTGAATTCATGGGAGAGCTAAGATGTAGAACATGAAAAAGCAGGTTGGCACTTAAAAATGAATATTCATATACACATATTTCTCCACTTGCATGGCCAAGTCGCAGAAGGATGCATTAAGAATCTGTTGATAGTGGTTATCTATGAGAAGAATGATGAAATTAAAAGGAACAAGAGAATGAAAGAATTTCAATTTCCTTTCATACACTTATGAAGTACTTGAATTTTTTATACCTTGTGAATGTTTATTTCACTTAAAAATGCTTTATATTTCCAAGCTGTCAGTTCAAAAGCCAAACTGCATCATCAAATTATAATTAACACTGAGCTAAAAAGATGTCTAAGGAAATTTAAATGAGGTCTTTCTTGAAAATCTTGACAAACTTCACAACTATGGCAAGAATTCTTTTAACACATTTCTTTTTCTTACAAATAAGTGAGTTTACCATCAGCTACCTGTCCTTTTTATATGTGGTATATATAATATAGCAGAGATTAAGACTCATTTATGGAGACACAGTTGTATCTGAACGTAGACTCCATGGGACTGTATGTTGGCACAAAGTGAAACCTAAGGCCAAATCTGGCTTTCCATCTACTTTGAATGACTTGTGACCTAGAGATGATTTTCACACCTTTAAGTAGTTAAAAAAAATTAAACAAAATTTCATAACACATGAAAATGTTATAAAATCTGTTTCCACAAGTGAAATTTTACTGTACCGCAGCTACACGTATCATTTGCATATTATCTATCTTCTATACCCTAAAAGGCAGACTGGTACTGTTGCAACAGAGAGTTTCACGGACCCCAAAGCTAGAATATTTACTATTTCATCCTTTAAAGAAAAATTTTACTGATATCTGCTCTCCACAAATGACCTGAGCCTCATTTTCCTTACCTGTAAAACAGGTACAGAAATAGCCCAATTTTACAAAAAAAATGTGAAGATTGGATATAATGAGTGAAGTACTTAGCATTTACTGGGCTTTTAAGTATTATTTTCTTTATTTAGCAGTTAAATCAAAGTTAACTACTGACAGAATGTCATTTTTATTTCTTTGAGCATTTTCAGATGCTTTCAAATCTGCAGTTTACTTTCCAATCAGTGGTGCCCAAGATTAGATGAAAAAGGCTGAGCCTGACCCAGTGTTACCCTGACCTGTGTAACCCAGGTTGCTCACCTAATACTGAGCTGATTCTCATTACCTGCATGACCTCACGTTAACTGGACTCCACATGATAATCCCACTTGGGCAATAATCAAGAGACTTCTTAGTGCCTATCACCCTATGGCAGAACCAGCTTGTCCAGGTGATGTGCACGGGACCTCACTGCATAGGCTGCTGCTGCTTTCTCTACTACCCTGCCCTGCTTTCTGAATCAGCACAGCTGTTTACCCCAGTGTACAGAGCCCTGGAAGGCTGAATCTTTCCAAAGGTCCTCAGGTGGACACATGTGGAATACTCAGGAGGAGTATTCCACAAGGAAAGGAAAGAAGAACTAAAGCATATGAAAGAGAATACATAGGTCACTCCATGATGACCACAGCAAGCACATGCTCCGTGCTTGATTATTTACTAACAGTGTATAAATCATATTCATCCACACTAGCTCATCACAAACTCCTCCAATAGCTCTGTGGGTTTGATACATAGTCCCTACTCAACAGACCACCTCTCAACAGATCTGCCTTCCCCCAGAACTATATAAACTCAAGGTCAGAAGCAATGTCAGAGGCATCTATGCCAATCCAATGCTCAACTTCCCCATGGCTGTCCACTCTTACATGGACACATCTCAGGGATGTGTCCCATTCTAACTCATCCCTATGGGCTCCTATGAAAAACCCACATTTAGGTCAAGCCTAACACCATCCTTTTTCAACTCCAACTCATTGGCCCCAGACCTATTCTCTAGAGACAAACATCATCAGTGTTATCTATGCAGGCACCCTAACAGATATCCAAGCACTGGACATGGAACACTTCTTATGCTGTGCTGGCTGACACTGAGGTCTGCCTACCCTTCCCAGCCCTCTGCCACCCACACTCTTACTTTAAAAACTATAAATAAGGCACCTGAAGTCATTTTGGAATGAAGAAATCTGGGCCTTGCTATGGAAACAGGGTAATGAGTATTCACCCTAACCTGACAGTATAATTTTATCATCACAAACTGGGAACTTCTCCTGCTTCCTAATCACTGAGAGAAACAGTGACTCAGGAGTGACCTCTGTAAAAGCAAAAATCATAATTATTAGCATACGCCTGCCAACATTTGTATGGCTTATATCCTAAAATGATATTATAAATAATTTATCTTTGTTGGATCAGTGAGAATAGATGGGTCTGAAAAGTAGGTGCTCTGCATTTCCGCTGTGATTGTAATGACTGTTTCATAACACTTTCTTCCAAAAAAATCTACAATAAATCCAGTGTGGTGATACATGGCTGTGATTGCAGTGCACAGAAAGACTCAGACAGGAGAGTCACAAGTTCAATCTGCACAACTTAGCAAGACTTGATTCAAAGTCAATCAATCAGTCATTCAGTCATTTGGTCAGTCTGGAGGTGTAGCTCAGGGCAGATCCTGAGCTCAGTTCCCAGTACCACTGAAAATACACATGTACATGAGGCGATATTCCTGTACCTATGCGCTGCTGAAATGTGTCTCAATTCTTTTACCATGAGGAGCTTTTCACCTCTACACAAAGCCCATATTACCTCCATGGAGCCCACGTTAGTGCCACCTAATCCCACTGTGCTGCCTGTATCACCTCTCTAGGGAACAGCGTGGATGATCTGGGTCAGCCTTGTCCAGGGCTGAACAGGCCCACAGCCCTGGCATAGAGAAAGGATGATGGATTCAGGGATTAATGCTCTGGTTTGGGGTCTGCATGGCTGACAGAGACTGGCTCTGCTTGCCACTTGGCTAAAGCTGGAGATGCATTTGCTTCCACTAATTGGCAGCACATATCAGCCGAGCTCCTTCTGTCTGCCAGGAAGAGCCCAGAGCTCTCTGTTCCCAATGCTAAGTAGTTACCAGAAACAAAGCAATCAGAACATTCCCCAGTGGAGAGGCAGGCCAACCATTCTTCCTGGCACGGTCAACCTTACCCAGGTATCAAGGCAGAGCTTTAGAAGACTGTGTACTCTATATTGGATTAATTTCTAGAACCAGTGTTTGGCACCAAGCACTCCTGCATGCTGAGATGTGTGGAGGAAGTCCTGCATCACTGTGGACCCTGGTGTGAACAAGGCCCACTCTTACCCCCGTCTCTGAGAACCCATGAGGAGGCATCATGGGTCTCAGTACCGGGAACACCTATGGGACCCCCAGGGAGCTGCCTGGTTTTGTATTCTGCGGACACAGGATTAAGTGGCTGGAAGCTGTGGGCCCAGCTCTAGAAGTGCACAGAACATTACTATGCACCCCTTTGAGTGCTACCTTTGCCATGGCTTTATTAATTTTTTCTTTATACTCAAAGACCGTCATCTGTTCATTTTTTCACTTTGATGCCTGTACATTACCTTCTGCTGAATGAGAGAAAGGAAATTGAAAAAGTAATGTATCAGGCGACCAAGCCTTTGGGTACAGATCTGAGAACAACTGAGTGACATTTCAAGTAAGTTCCCCCAGGGAAAGTGAACCACACCCTGAGGTGGATATGGGACAAGGAAGAAGGGGCCCTGACTGCCGTTTCCTGCAGATGTACAGGGTGGGCAGAGTACAGGGTGGGGACCTGTGGGGCAGGTACCTCTTGGGAAAATTCAGGGTTGGAATGTCACAAGGCTCCAGGGTACTCAGGACACGTTTTATTCTTTTTTACCCTAACTGGGGATTTTCTGGCCTTAGGGAAGAGTGCACCTGATATTTTCTACCTCCTCTCCTGCTTTTTACCAAAATCTTCGAAGCTACAAGAGAGCAGGAGCAGCAGGTGGCCATCTGCACCGCTGTCCTCCTCCAGGGCAGGGCTCCTCTGGGCTGGCCTACGCCCATCAGTGTGCCAGATCCACAGCCCCACCCAGGTGCCTGGGGCCCCAGTACCTGTTCATTTTTATTGGTACCTCTTACAGAGGCATAATGATCACGTTCATCATAGGGAATTTGTACCTGCACAGGATCGATCTTGGTGCCTCTTTTTTATCTATTCCCCTCCCCACTTCAACACTTCTTTCCCTCCTTATTTATAAAAGCTTTGTTTCCATTTTTTCTTTTTCTCTGTTTACCTTGTCCCTTCCTTTTTCCCCTTTCCTTCTCCTGTGCCCCTTCCCTTTTCAACAATTTCTTTCCCTTTCCCAATATCTATTGTACATTTTTGGTCCATATTTACACTTTCTGTTTCTCATAGCAGAGAAACAATATATGATTTAAACATAGGTGTCTAACTTATTTCACTGAAGACTATGGTCTCAAGGTCTATCCATTTAGCTATAAATGTCTCACATTTATACTTCTTATGGCTGTTAGTGGTACCCCATTATATAAGAAAAATCACTTTTTTTTTCATTCTTTTATCAGTTGTTGGAAACAATCTTGAGCTGTTTCAAAGCTTTAGTGATTCCAAACTGTGCTGCGATAAACATGTATATGCATATATTGCTATAATATTGTGCTCTTAATTCTTCTGTGAAGAAGCTAAGAGGAACAGCTGGGTCAAATAGAACCTCTAGTTTTAGCTTTTTGAGGAATCTCTACACTGATTTCCACAGTGGTTGTACCAGTCTACACTCCCACCAACAGTGGAGAAGGGTTCCTTTTCCCCACAACCTCACCAGCATTTGCTATTGATTGATTGCTTCATAATAGCCATTCTTTCTGGAGTGAAATGGATCTCAGTGTTATTTTTGTAGGAATTATAAATGGCAGAGGAAAAAAGCCTCAGATTTCGTTCCAGACACTGAAATACAGCAACATGAGGAAGAGGAGGAGGAGGATAGAAGTGGGTCCCTTGCACCCAGAAAGGATCTAACACGAGAACTGAAACCCAGGGGAGAGCACAAAGGGGGACCTTAACGTGGAAAGAGGAGGTGGCAAGAGGCACTTTTTTTCCCTGAGTCCTGGCTCACTGCACTATATGTGCACGTCAGGCCTGCTGGCCAATGGGGATGACTGGAGACCCTAGTATATGTTTCCAAATCCCAGCAGCACCACACTCCTTGCATGTTCTCTGTATGCATGAGAATGGATGAGAGCACTGCTCTGCATGTATGTGTCCTGAGTGCAGGGGGGTGTGCATGCCTATGTGAACTGGAGGGCACAGGACTATGCACATGCATGACGGCATGGGTGTGTGCATGTGTGTGTGTGAGGGCATGGGAATAGCCTGTGTATGGGCATGAGAGTACAGGTCTGTGCATGTGCAAGAGGGCATTCATGTGTGTGTCTATGAGGACCTGAAAGAATTGTGTGTGCATATTTGTGTGTACAAGGACATGCACATGATGTGTATGTGGGAGGGGGTGTGTGCAGGAGGGTGCAGTTTTTTTTCTCCTTTACTGAGACTGAAACACTCTAATTTAAAGTGATACAGGAAGCTGCACAGAAACGGCACTTACAACCAGGCAAAGCCGCCTTTCCCAGGCTCAGGTTTGGCATCTGAGCTCTCACATTAATATCAAAGAGTATTAAGCTGCCTGGCCTCATAAGAGGCTATCTCAATTTCATTCCCAGATACTGCAAAGAAACCTGAAGTCCAGCCAATCTGGCCTAGTCCTTGTGACGAGCTCAGCTGAGGAAAGGCAGAGGTTAGCTGTCCCAGCCCCAAGCACCATGCACTTGGTCCCCATCACTGATTGTGAATCTGTTTGAGGGGCACAGCAAGCACTGATCAGAATGATTCTTCAAAGGCAAATGCACAAATGGTGAAAGCTCAGCAGTGTGTTGGGTTTTCTTCACACATCTTCATATGTGTTTTTGCTGGGCTTTGTTTTAGAACACTGATGACTGAACCAGTGTTTGCTCTGAGCTACATCTCTAACCAGTTCTAACTTTTATATAGTGAGATGTAGTCTCACTAGGTCTCTAAATTGCCCTGGCTAGACTTGAATTTGCAATCTTGCTGGCTCAGCCTCTCAGAGTGAAGAGATTACAGGCATGCACCAGCACCCCCAGCTGATACATGCATTTTAAAAAGAAGCACCCTATTTGCTGTGTTTTATCCCAAGGTTCAGATGTTAGAATTCAAGCACTCATCGAGATAATTAGGGGGTGGAACCTTTGGAAGCTGATTAGATGGCAATGCTTATAATAGCAATAGTGCCTTTATTAAAGGGAACCCAGAGAATTCTCTGATCTCTTTCCTTCTCATGAAGGCACAGGACAAGATAGCCATCTATAATGCAGAAGCAAGTTTTCAACAGAACCCAACTTGATCCAGACTTGCAGCCCCTTTGATCATAAGAAATAAATGTCTCTTGTTTATGAATTACTCCATCTATGGCATCTTGTTTAGCCACACAGACTGATCAAAGAATTGTCAAGCTTCCCTTCCATAGCCCTGATTGATCAGTATCCAAACATCTTCCCATCACATGCCATTCCACCAGGGCCACCTCCTAATATGTCCCCATCTTTGCAAAAGCCTCCCTTTAGGATCCGTTTCCTGACCTTCATCCAGCAACTGCTAATATTCTCCTGATGGAGCCCCTCTCTTCAAGCTCTTGCCAGGGAACAACAGACATGTCCTTTGGCTAATTTCATTCCATGTGTTCCTCTGTCAGCTACAAAAACAATAAATAGCTCAACACTCACTATGTGGCCAGTATTTTTTTTAATGAGTCATAAATCAATTAGCTCACACTATACTAAATCAGAAGCATCAAAAAGTGATAACATCCTTCCAAATCTAAGACTCAAAAATAAAACTACAGTCCTCCAACTCAAAGAAAAGATTCTTTGTCTTTATATAGTAACATTTGGGCCAGGAGTCTTATAGATCCCTACAGCAACAGTATTATTTACATCTTACAGATAAGTAAGGCACTTGACCTGCTGCACACATCTAGGACGCGGGAAAGTATGAACTGAGCAGTCATGACACTGCAGAAGCTGGAGCCTTCCCAACCCGTCACATCTCCTCTCCTCACAGTGGTCACTGGGCATAGTGAACATGCAACAGGTTTCCAGCCATGAACTGAGGCATATACAAGCAAAGCCCATGACAAATCAAAACTCTTTTCCTTTGGCATGGAAAGTACAGGGAGCAGTGGATTTCCACACTTTTCTTCTACTAGCCACTTCCCTACGGTGGAAATGCTTTAATCCACTCTAACTGCCCAATAAGAAAAAATGCAAGCATATTATTAAGTTTAAAATTCACATGGCTTTTTTCCCTATTGAAAATTTACCCAAGGCAAAGATGGTTCATCAGGAATCCACAAATGCCATGTAATTAATTCAATGGTTGTTGTTCTACCTGGCAGGTAGAATTCCAGCAGAGGTTTGTTTTTCCACTTTTATAAAATTAACACCTCCTTTTATGATTTTGGGGAAAGGTAATAAACATGTCATTAAAACAAATTTGATTGTGCTGAAGGAAGTTTTAAATACATGAACAGAAAGCCACAGTGCCCCATAATTGCAAGTTGAATTTTGCTACCCTCACAAGACTCCATCATTCTGAATGAAAGATGGACTAAAAACCCCTGTGGCTTTTGCTTCATGGTGCCAGGGTCACAAGGTGCTGAGAATTCTCTAAGAAGCCCAGGGAAAGTTAGGATATAACATTCACATGCCCCAACCTGCACTCAGCATGGATATAGGACCTCTGCAGTCACATCGAAGAGGGCTGACTGATTGGGGAAGAGCAGACATGCATTAAGAACATACCACCAACCAACTCATTGGCCCTTCACTGGCATGCCACGCTCGTCTTCATAAAGGCCTGCAAGACACGTGTCACCACCCCACTCTGAGACAAGAATATGCAGCACAGACAACTGCAACATTCAAGCATAGGCAGCGAGAAAGCCGAGAGGTGACCTGGGGACCTGCTCCTCCCTCCACACCATCGCCATCTCCTACACACAGGAGTCCCTAAGGAGAGAACAGATCTCCTACTTTAGTCTTTTTCCATTTACACTGAGCCTCCCTCTCCACCCTGATGGTTAAAAGGTCTGTTTAACTCCATTTGTTTTATTCAAGTTACATTCATACCTCATTGGTCAAACAGTAACCTTGAAAGAAGAGGGTAATGCTTCCTTTTATTTATTTATTTTCTTTTAATTTTCTTTCCCCTTTTAGGAGAAAACATGAACTGAAACCCGTTAGTAACCTGTAGTTACTAATCCCAGACAGCAGGAGTCTCAGGAACCAGCTACACCATGCCGTTTATGGCATGGATGGGCAAACTGAGGTCAATAAAAGTAATGCAGTTTGCCCAAAGTTGCTCACTTCAATAGTGGCAGAGCTGTGTCCCACTTGGCCCTGCTGGATATGTCTCTCTGAGGACCAAGGCAAGAGTCAGGCACTGTGTTAGTAATGAAAAGCAGCCCAACAGCAAAATAAATGAGGAAAACAGATATGTCCATCATGGAGGTATAACTAAGTAAACGATGACATATTGGTAGGCTAGCACAACATAAAAGAATCATTTGATGGGGAGTGTACCTAAGGACAGGCACATGGAGAGAAAACATTCTCTCAGGCTTTCAGGGAGAGCAGATTGGTCAAGCCAGACTCATCCACATGGCTGACACTGACAAAGGATCTGCAAACTGTGGTACAGGGTTACAGGATAAATCCTGATGGGACTAATTGACATTTTCAGATACAAAAGTTACATTTCTTGTTATATAGGTCTTGCCTTATCTTAGTCTTAACCATCCAGAAGAAAAGTATAAAAATGAGGTATAAAAAGTAAAGTCGTATTAATGTGCTAAGCAGTAAAAGGCTCAAGTCAACAACTTCTGACATTGTCAGTCCTATGGTTAACCCACTACTATTATGGACTACTGGACTACATTGGAATATTTTGCTGAATTCATACACCTACAATATTTAAAGGACAATGGAATACCCTTCTCTGACAAAAGTAGACAGAAAAAGGGGATACAAATGAAGGATCATTTTAATCTGTATATTCCAAACAGGATAGATATACAGCTAATTCCTCTGAATTCAATGAATAGATTTGTACTAATAATGTTTGTGGATAAGATATCATGTCTGCATCTGGTACTATGAATAACCACTAAGAAGACAACAATATGCAATGTATTAATTATTGAAACTGTCCTACCATTCAGCTTTGAAACTGTCTCTATGCTTTTGTTTCTCAATAAAAATTCAAAAAGTAGAAATAAATAGAATAATCTAGAAGTACAGGTATCAAGCAGAAAACTCCAGACATAGTTTGATCAAGTATTTATTAGTACCTGTTTGTATTACATAACATTACAATCCTTATGGAGAGTAGTACAACTACATAACACTTCATTCTTTTCTTCTTCGCCTTTCTATGTTGAACACTGCAAACAAGTTAAGAAAAGAAACATTAATTTCTACTACAAAACACAATTTAGTAAAACACTGTTTGTGGACATGCGCACATGGCATTAGAAATATCCAAACATAGATAAAGCCAATTAATGATCGCATCACCCTCAGAGAAAAGAAAGGGAAAGAGGACCAAGAAGGAGCCCATGGGATTTTAGTCTTACATATTTGATGTTTTATTTCTCTAAAACAAGCAAAGAGAAGCAAAGATGAAAAAGGGAACTTTTAACTTGACTGGACTTTAAAGCAGAGACTGAGTTAAAGCAGGGATTCACCAATATTTGAATTCACACTTCTCTGTTTCTTTCCTCACAAAATTGAATAGGAGCATCTGAAAAATTTTAAATAGTTAACAATTTTCTTGTCAGAATCAAGACTGTAAAGAGATGACGACAGAGGGGAGAAGGGATAGTTTGGCGGGAGTACAGTATAGACATCTGGGGCAGGGACTGGTGAATAAGGACAGTTGCTGTAGTAGAGAAAACTTTTCTAAATTACATGGAGGAGATGATAAGAGGGAGGAACCAATGTCACCAGACGTGAGGGAACCAGAAGAACAGTAGTGTGCATTTCACAAACCAGCCCACCTATCCAAAAATCAGCAGCTTCAGGGATCAGAGGCCAGTGGATTTAAAAAAAAAAAAAAAATTTCAAAGTCCTATCAATGCAAATCAGACTCTCCTAAGGGGAGTTAAATTCCACATCATAAGGAAAAACTGCAGGAGTTCAAGATTCATATTAAGCCTGTTGTGTAAAACTCTCAGGTTCAACTAGAGGGGAAAAAAAAAAAAAAACTTTCTAAAGAACAATTTTAGAAATACACAATCTTGCCTCCCACACTCCCTTTAGAACTCTGCCATAACACCAATGCTGAGGTAATCCACTGGACACTGGTTCCACAAATGCAGCTGGAACACTGGAAGGACTCGTGCCTTTTGAGTGGTAGAAATTTCACCTCCAAACAGTTCAGGGCTTTGGTCTGGATTTGCACTTGTCAGGATGCTGGTATAAAAGATTGGGAGCCAAAGTGTAGAGGTTTTCTTCTATTCAAGTGAACAGCATGAGGGAAAGAGGCCCTGGACTTTCTGGGCTTTATTTTTATCTGGAGATCAATTTCTACAAGTTCCTATTCTGCTCCAAAGAGCACCAGCATCAGCTGAGGGTTAGTGGCAGCGAGGCTGCTGGGGAAGAATGATTAGTATTCACTGCAGAAGGAAAAAGTATTATCCTCAAAGCCAATGGCTATGTGCTGTTCTCGCTGCAGAACATTCGTTTATTCCACTTTATGGGAGCCCCCTTGGCCTAGATAGTTCCATGCCAAATCCCTTCAGCCATTTTTCCTAACGTGACTTGTCTCATCAAATGAAACCTCATACCAAGTAAATCAGAGAGCTGTTTCCAGAGCGCATCATGGCTGTAGCAGAAAGCCTAAATTCATCTGTGTTCCATCACTTTGCGACATTTTCATGTCATCAGAAAGCCATTCTAAAGGAAGATAGTGATTAGACACATAAACTGCCCTTGCCATCCCCCAGCACAACAATAACAGTGTTTTTGTTATTCAGCAAAGATATTGAAAATGAGCTTCAGGTTTCATTTTCAAAATGGACTAATGGGAAGTTCAAAATAACTTGTTAGAATCCACCTGCGTTTTGTTTATCCCCCACTCTGTGAATACTCAAAGTAATACCTCTTGTTTTATGGTGGCAGTGTGGTTCAATACAATTTTATCTTTCTTCCCTTTCTCAGCCCTCCACAAAATCTTCCTATCAAACCCCTGAAGACAGAAGAGAAAATGAGACAACTCCGTTACTGAAATAAAGGTAACTGGTCTCAGGTCAAAGGCACAGAATATGTAAGAGCAAACTGTGGTCCAAAAAAGCCACTCAACTACAGTGGAGTTATGTCATCTGCAGATGTTCCATTACCAGGACCCAGCCTCCCTTCCTCCCCACAGGAGTCTGTGTGGGCTCTTGCCTCTGGCCCTCATCAGCACACATATGCAACACCTGCCTCCATGGTGTCTCCAGGTCTTCCCTAGTGCTGCCCCTGTCACCCAGTACAATGGATGTAGACATCAAGTATTTGCTACATACGGAATGAGGAAAGTAGTAAACATACTATGAGCCAAATCGTCTGAGCTCTGCTAACAGGGACCTAGGAGTGTACTACAGTCACCCACCTAGAGTATGAGAGGCCACCCCCTAGTTGTCCCTGAGATGTGCAAAGTATCATAACACCAGAGCCACAAGGGAACAAAAGCAGAAGGAAAGAAAACCTGTGTTGGAAGGGAGAAGGCCACAGGGAGAGGCAGCTGAATAGGAAAAGGGAGGAACAAGAAAGATCGTCTAGTTGTCCAAGTAATAGTTATGAAATATTTGCCACAATCCATGAATATGGATTTACATCATTTAGGCTTGTCAGTGCTAGGATTAAAAGGACTTCTGTCACACGTCCAGATGGGCAAGCTCACAAGGAGAGACATTAAACAGCCTGCCCAGAAGCACCCGGCCTGTATCTAACAGGCAGTCAAGTTCTAAACTTGTAGAGTCTGCCTTCCACTCAAAGCCCTAGACCACATGCACCAAAACATATCTCACAGAGCACAACACAACTCCGGGCACCTCAGAGGTGCTTAAAGAAACCATAAAAGTAAAAAGAGACCATCAGAGACAAAATCGCAAAATGGTATGTGAAACAAGCCCTTTTCCCGAGAGATTCCTCAGAGCTTCTGGCATTTTTCCTTCCACATTGCTCATGAGCACCATGACTCTCCTACAGAAGACCAGATCCCGTGTGTGCCCCAGACCTACGCATCAAGGGCTTGTTTGCTTTCAGAAGTAGGTGTTGTTGCAGGTCCCACTGGAGAAGCACTAATACGTATGTCCCCAGGGCCCTTCGCGGAAAGGGGCTGCTCATGGGGGGAAGCAGCAGGGGACTGGCAGCTCTGGAACTGCAGCAGAGCTTTAGACCTCAGCCAGCCTCCTGCCAGGCCGGTTGTTGGGCCCCTGCTGCCCAGTCTGCCTCTGCCCGCCCGGGGCTCTCACTGACTGAGTGCCTTACTCAGCCCTCTCTACAGGATGTCTTTCTTTGCAAACATCACAAAGGAAATTTATTGCCTGAATAATTTCTCTCTTTAGTTCTGTCCATCCCTTCTGTGATCATATATGGCACTGAATCATTAGAAGAATAAAGGAGTATGCTTCTTTGCCCAACACTCACAAAGGCTTCCTTTGGGAAATCTAACGTTGATGGCTGTTATATTCCACTGAGAAATATTAATGATTTGCCTAGAGATAACCAATTTCCCAGTGCCAGGTGAGGTGCTTTTCTTCCAACTTCCCTGGAATCAATTATATGACAATAAGTGCTAGATCCATGCAGGCCTGTTGTTCAAAGCTCAATAAATAACTTCAGGCAGAGTCCAATTACAACTCAATAACTATTTCTGAAATACTTTGAGTCTCCTAACTATTCACACCAACACCTATGAAGCCAAATCAGAAGCCAAAAGGGAATTTCAGACATCAAAGTAGAGTGCTAAATGGTTAAGTCTCCCCCCTCTGATTAAAGTCCAGGACGCTGAGACAACCCATGGTGATGCGGAGTAACCTTGCGTTCTATAGGCATAAACGTCATTAAACAAGATGTCTGGAGGCTCCTAATAACAGCTACTAAATCACCAAACAAAATCTTTAAATCTGTGGCCCCATGATGTCACTGTCCTGCTCAAGAACTTTCCATGGCCCCCTACTGCCAGGAAAATAATTGCAGAATGGCATGGAACGCTCCTCATAAACTACCCTAAATCATTCCATGATTACATGATGCTAGGATTCCCATGCTGGGCCTTTCTTCTCTGTCCATCCCCTTACATCTCAAGTCCAGTCCCTACCACCTCCCTAATGCAGACCCTCCCACCCCATCCCAGTTCATATTTGTCATTTGAATTCTGAAAATTCCTTCCTTCTTTTTAACAAGTTCTGTTGCTACCAAGCATGTTTGCCTCTTTACCCACACGAACCTTAACTACACCTGAACTCCTCAGCCTAGGAGACGAAATGACTTTTTCCTGCCACTGACAATTTCCACAGGAGCCCAGCCATTCTTCTAGTTTGTGGAAGATGAAATGCTGCACGTCTCCATCGCCTGTGGTTTATGTTTTACCAAGTGGTGTCAAAGCTGATATAGTAACCTCCAATTTTTATTGAGCAGCACACAGTGTAATTGATGACGTCTGCCAAGGCTGGTATTTTAAGTGAAAGCTATTTTGAGCTCTGCCTGCTCTCCCCACAGCTTTGTGTATAAATAGCCAGCAGCAGTGACACCTGAGCTACAAAGCGGGGACACTTAGCGAAGGCCCTCAATTATAGCTCATGAAGTCATGAGGTTTCCGGGGCAATTCATGTGAGCAAACCTAGTTTTCAAATGTGCAAAGTGGGAAAAAGAGATAGCAGTGTGGCACTCTGCTAAACACAGTTCTCACTCCCAGGAGAGAAAAATCCTCATTTCGATTTGTACCTATGCAGATCTAAATACCATATGCTTTTTGGTGGGAAATATTTCAGTGTAACTCCCAAACCTAGGGTAATAATCATGTATGCTCTCCACATAGTAACTTACAGCTACCTCCACCACTTATGCCCTCCTCTAACACACAGTAGGAAAAATAAAAATGTCTTCCTTTGACCAAATTTTTGTGTTTGTTTGCAAGCCATGTAGAAGAATAATTCTGACAGCTATTGGACCCTTGCAGCACAAGCACCAATTTCTGGTTCTGAGCTGAAAGCGATCAGTTCACTGCATCTATCAGTTGGGTTGCCTTCCCCACACAGAAGCCTCCTAGGGCCGTCTGCAGATCGGCTTCTGTGTCAGGCGCAGATGGGGCACTGCAGGCCCTGCACCTGAAAGTATTCTTCCAAAGTGAAGTTTTATCCTCTAAAATAGTTTTAAATTTTTGATCATTTTCATAGGAATTTCCTAACCTACATTACTAGAGCTTTCATGCACTTTAATGTAAATTATTATTCTGAAAATCTGATGTATGTATTATTGTATGTTATCCTGTTTCTGTCTTTTTCTCCATTTGTTTTTGCTCCTGTTTTTTACTCTTCAAAATAAAATAAAATATTTTTTAAACAGTAAAGAAGAAAACAGAAAAAGTTAAGGTTTCTTGAAAGCGAGTGCTGATTACTAATTATTTGTCCAATTTTGCATAACTATGTGTTAATCTGAGCAACAGATCTGACAATAAAAATAGATACTATAACGATGCATGCTGCTGTGTTACCCTATTTCTGTCTTTGTTTCTGCTATTTGTTTTTGCTTTTGTTTTCACTCTGCGAAATAAAATAAACACACCTGCAGTCCAAAAAGAAGCATTAAGGAAGACTTCCTGCACGCCCTGCCTCCCTGTCTATCCATGTCCATCCTTCTTTATGCACACTGCCCCACGCCCATGAACACGGTTCACTGCAGTTGCTGACTGACTTGTCTCCCTGCCTCCCACTCTGAACTCTTCGGTGGTGACTACCACAGCTTTTGTACTCCTGCCTCAGTACCTGGCACAAACAATGGCAGCTCAATAAATGTTTAAGAACACAGGAATGAATAAGCAAAATGTCATTCTATTTCAATGCATAAGATAAATGTATATGTGAAAAATTTAACACCAAGTTTGCTGGTAAGAAAGCCAGAGTCCACAGGGAATGACCCATTAACATGATGAAGCCGAATGAAGGCAGAAGGGGGCGACAGGCCAGGGCTTCCCTCCAAGTTGACCAGCACAATCGCCTCAAATACTCAGTGCTTGGAACTGAAGCCAGTTCTGAGAAGCATAAGCACTTTGAGACATGTAGGCAATATTTTTCCTCAGAGTTTCAGAATTCATTACATACGTGCACTTCAAGTACAATCTACCATCAAATTCAGCAGCAAGGTCTGCACCAAGAGAAGGTCCTCATGGGACGAGGGGAAGAAAAACAGGATTCATGGTGGGTCCTCACTGCATCTTAAATAACTCACATGAGGACACTGATTTACAACAACCTTCCTAAGTCTATGGTTGCTGGGCTGGGTTGAAAAGGCCTTCTGAGAACCAGGCTTAACCTCAAGTGGTCAGTGAGTCAATACTGAAACAAGCTTATATTTCATAACCATGAAGAAGTTTTTAAAACACAAATAAAATATCATTGCCCTTAAAAATATCCCAGGATTAATCTTTATTTTTTAGGAACAAAGTTTCATTGTTATGGTTCATATGGTTTGGGAAACAACTCTAGGCATAGTATCTTCTGGGAACAAAAACACTGGATTCAGTGCTGCAATTCTTCACATTATTCTGTTAACCATTTCAGTATTTATTTTAAACAAAATCAATAACCATACTGGTCAATTCAATTTAAAAATTGTTTAAATCTATCCTACTCATAACCTCAGACAAATCTAATTTTATAAAATAATTTCTACCACTCCACTCAATTCAGTGCCCAGAGTCAATAAAATGAGACAGAGCTAGTAGGCTTTGCTGGGAGAATTAACTTGGAACACAAGGAAGAAAAAAATAAGACAGCATGTCCCTTGGACTACACAGAAAGAAATGTTGGATCCTTTACCTTGATCAAAGGGCTTGTTGGGATTCCAGTTTCTGAAATAATCATCCTACAAAAACAAAAAAAATATATAAAGCAAAGGTCAGATTTCAGGAGACTTCTCACATAACTGTATAAAAACTTGTCTTTCTCCCCATTTCCCAAAATACAAAGGAAAACATTTGGCTTAGATATCTTTCCCCAAACAGATACTAATGTGCAATCAAAAATATCGATTTACTTTTCAAATTCCTGTCATTCAAACTCTAATCTTAAACATAGGGGATAAGATAAACATTTCACCCTTATATGGAAAGAGCACTGTGCTTCTTAGTTTGACATAGAAACCCAGACACTTTACAAGTGAGTGCAACGTGTATGCCATTCCTTATACCATACATGGTGCCTGGCCACTTTTTGCCTCTGTGTTTGTAACAGCTGATAATTCAACTGTCAACATTTCTTTTATACGGAGACATGTATCTTGTGGTACACAGTTCCAGTTTTCCAATAATCACTAAACATAAAACTAAGGGTCATTCAAATGTGAGGAACAACCACTGGCATGTTTCGCTTTATATCATTGCTCTGTGTATGTGGAAGGATGGAAAACAAAGGCTAGCCAGCCCGGTGTATTCATGCCAGGTCTTTCTGAGCTGGGGAATTCATTACCTTGCAGTTGCCTAGGCCACTGCGTCATAGGCATGTTAAACTCTTCCCTTCTAACAGCTCTGTCCTTCCAAATCTCTACTGTGTGCTTCCTTGATCCCTCCCTGGGCCCGCATAAGTCGCACTACTCTCTCTCTCTCTCTCTCTCTCTCTCTCTCTCTCTCTCTCTCTCTCTCTCTCTCTCTCTCTCTCTCTCTCTCTCACACACACACACACACACACACACACACACACACACACACACTGTCAGCAAGACCAAGCAGTTTGCCATGAGAAGAGGTGTCTGTCATCCCTACACACCATGCCCACACCTTAGGGTATTGGCCTCTTTTTAGTTAATATCCAGCTTATAAAATGTGAGGGCTTGGTCCAAAAACCCAGCATGATGCAGAATTTTCACAGAATTAGGCCTCTATTTCTCTTCTGGAGAAGTTAATGTACATCAAAGTGCACAATTAGTTTAAATTATTGTCCATGCTGTCTCCTGCTGCAGTTTATCTCCAGCAAAATCTCCTGTGAATTTTATAAGCCTCTGTGTTGCTCAATTACCTGGCTTTATTAGATCCTGGTTAGTTCACCTAAGCCCTTAAATAGATTGTAGGAAACTGCATTTAGAGTAAAATCAGAACATATTGCTTCTTGGCCAGTGATTTTATTTTCCAGAGCATGAATAAACATGAACAGGTTCCTCCAGAGCCCAGAGATGCAGCAGCAAACTATTTTTAACCCCAAGGAATTGGCCCACTTTGCTCTGGCCTTAATTTTATGGCCTTACTACCCTTATACCCAAGTGGTTAGGGAGCCTTTGGTATCCACACAATGAAATAGCAATGAGAAAATTCAAAGCAACTGTTTTGCAATATTCCTCCCCATTTGTTATTTTAAAGATAATCTGAATGTTTGGGAATTGTTCTGTCTAACCAAGGTAACCAGTATTAAATGATTTTGCATTAAGGGGATGGATGACCTTAGCTTTATACCACTATGCCTACCACCAAGTGAATCTGTTATCACAAATAATTGTAAGAGGACGATAACCTCAGATGACCTTATTGTTGCCACTAGCAGCAAAAAGTAACAAACAGTACATGCATCCTTCTTCCCAGGGTTCACCAGTGCTCTCTTCTAGCGGACAGCATGTGGAGTGGCCATGTGCAATTTTGTAAAGTACTTTCTATTTATGTGTCCTGTGTTAGGATATGGAAGGCCTTGGAAGCTTAAAATGTGTGTCCAATAGGACATGACTCGAGCCAAACACAAGTCCTTTTAATTTCACATGTCACATTCTCTTTGATGTCAAAGAAAGGTGTTATCAAACCTCAAGAATGGACTTCAACATATTTCATAACTTGGATGGACCTTGTCACTTTTCCAGATTAACTATAATTACCATTTTACACATTTCTTGGGGAAAAAAAAATCACAGTTTTAAGTATAAAGCCTCTAAAAGCAGCTATCTCCATTAGAATATGTAAAACTCATTGCAAATGTAATAATAGCACCTAATTACTGCAAAATGTGAAAGTACACCTTGAGTGAGAATTCACTGTGCAAAATTAGTCCTTCAAACAGCCCCTTGACCAGCAGGGACAAGCAGAGACAGAAAGTTATGTCCTGTATCTGATACTCTGTACCCTGCCTTGGCAAAGTTAAAGATGGTGAAAGCAAAAACCAATGAGCCAGAAAGTGATAAATCCTTTGGTATGGATTTGGTTCTAGCTGATAGAAAACCCTATCAGGGAGCCAGCATGACCAAGGCAAGGAGTGTGTGTGTGTGAAGCACTCTACAATAGCCCCTGGGGATGACCAATAAGCACTAGGGAACAAGTTTTCTAGCAGTCATTGTGCCAACAGAAGAATGTGAGTAGCAGGCATTCTCATGAATACTGCTCCATACTTATTAGCCACAGAAGTTCAGTAGGCTGGGGCTGTTCTGATTAATTCACTCAAGTCTGGGAGGATTTCTGTTGAGGCAGCAGCTGAATTCATGTGCAAAAGGCAAAAGATAAAAGAAGACCCCATGCAGAGTTTCACCTACTAAGAATCTGCTCTTTCTTGTGCTCTACCTAACAATCAGGATGCTGGAAGTAAACAAGACAACATCTGTAGGTCTGAATCAACACTCTACCAAGGCCAAAGGGAGTCACTTCTCTAGGGCCCAAGAGACAAGTGCTACTAGCTAAGCCTTTCTCTGGTCTTACTCTCTATTGGAATAGAAATACGTAGAGTATGTTTTGCTGTTGATTCCCTAAGTCCCCACTCTAGGAGGCAGGAATTACATGAAACTATATTTCTGTTCTACAGACTTCACAGTTCAGTCCAGATGCCAGCGAAGTGCAGCCATTTCGGAACCCTTATGTTTGATTTTGTTCTGGCCTAAGAAAGTTACAGCCTGTGGAAATTCAGAATGTGGTGAAAGGCAAATTGGACAAGAAACTTTACTGGCAAAAACCTGAGTTGGCCTCTTGATTTGTAATTTTATCTAAAAACGTAGCTTTAACAAAAAGAGTTACAAATATCCTACTAATAGCAAATATAATTCAGACCAAAAAGGTGCATACCTAAATATAGTCATTTATTAAATCCAGTAACTCCCTAATGCATTTTACAGGTTGAGCACTGAAGAATAGCAATGTTATTGCACATATATCTTTATGGACTCTGCCTCTTAGAGGGCAGAACAAAGAACAGTTTTGCTCTAAATTCTAGCGAACTTATGAAGAAAAGCTGATCCCAATTCCCTGCACCGAGTCACAAGTGAAACTTGGCTGACTCTATTTTATAATTGTGAGAAGTCTGGAAGAAACAATCAACGTAAGTAGTGACTCAAACTCGAGTATATTGACTGATGTCTAAAATCATGAAGTATTTTGGGGCAGCAGAAAATATCATGAGAAGTTCTGAAAGTCTACATGAAGGCCAGCATAAAAAAGTGATGAATTATTACGTGCTCAAAATGAGGAAAAAGGACAGATATGATACTGGTGGCAGAGCAGAATCAGATATTGGTAGTGGTTATGGCTATCATTATTCCTTTATCCTCTATAGTTAAGAACAGATAAAACCATATTTCTGCATTTATCTCACTAACTAAATATTCCACTACATAGTACTGAATCCTATAAAATGTTGGCTCCCAGCAGCTGGTACAAAGAAATTAACTATGGGTTCAACTACTTCAGAGATAGAATCTGTACTGGTCAGCATCAATTGGAAAGAAAACCTGGATGGATGGACGGACGGACGGATGGACAGATGGATGGACAGATGGATGGATGGATGGATGGATGGATGGATGGATGGATGGATGGATGGATGGATGGATGGGTGGATGGATAGATGGACAGAAAGAGAAGCATAGGAGGGGGAAGGGAGAGACAGACAGACAGAAAGATAGAGATACAGAGTTATAAAAAAGATACAGAGAGATAGCCATATATAATAGACATTAGTGAAGATATATTAATATATAATAGTTACACTATAAAACATTTAAAGTTTTGTTAGTATTAAACACAGACTTTTTCCTTGTCATTATTCCATAAATAATATGTTGTAACACTTGTTTATAAAAACATACATTTTCATTAGATGTTATCAGGAGACTAGAGATGATTTAAAGTATATGGGGTATGTGCATGCTTTATGCTACTGCTGTGCATAGTTTTGTTATCCTCAGTGTCTCCTACATATATTAACCAGTGATTATACGTGTGAAGAAAATCCTGGGTGTGAAGCACACCTGTATTTCTACATCCTGAGAGGCTGAGAGAGAAATACCATAAGTTCAAGCCTAGGCAAGGTAACTTAACAATTTACAGAGACCTTGCTTGTCTGAAAATAAAAAATATATATATATATAATGAGCTGTGGATTGGGATATAGCTCAATGTGAAGGCCCTGGGTTCAATACTCAGCACCAACACACACACACACACACACACACACACACACACACACTTCCACTTTTTTAATGTTTCTGGCACAGGGTCTTATTATGCAGCTCAGACTCGTAGTGATCTCTCTGCTTCATTCTCCCCAGCACTGGGATTACAGGTTTGTGCCACCATGCCTGGTCTTGGTAGCCAACTCAGTGTAGGATGTGGTAGGGTGTCTGAAAATCGACCCCAGATCCCTGAGCTTACCAGGCAGGCACTTGGCTCTTAGACCACTGAGCTATCTTCCAGCCCCATACTACCACTTATAAAGCATCCCTCAAAGATATCTTTGTGTCTGCTTAATATAAAGCGACGCCAAATCATTCCTCTTACGATGTCACCCACATTAAGTTCCTTCATGTGAGCCTAATCAATGAGAAAGTCTAGGATTCCAGCTCATTTTCAGTAGGAATATGAATTTTCTTTTCCTGCGCCACAGCTAACAGCTGATACAATTTAGCTCAAATATTCTCTAGGGATTTTTCTTTCAAAAGATACCTATTTCAGCTCTAGCTCTGAGTAAGAGCTGGGAGGAAGAACCAAACTGAAGCCACGCTGGGAACCCAATTGCTTTGGTTGATGATTATGAAGATGAGGGTGTAATTTATTATATACTGTGGCATCAGATACCTCAGATCAAAGATGTTTAGCTCACATAGAAACAGATAATTTCTCCCTCATACATATTTTAGCTTAACTGTTTGAACCCTGCAGTTTCATGTAAAAGGTACCTGAGATAATACAAATTACTAACCTGGAAAATAAATGGGGTACTCCTTTGCCTTGAGCAAACTTGAACAATGCCATGGCACAGAAGGAGGCAAGGTTCAGTAAGGACAAGGCCATCGCTCTGGGGTCAGGTGTGGATCCACTGCAAATAAATTCACACAGGAAAAGGTGCTTCCTGCAAGGTTATGGGAACTAAGGCCAGATTTATAGATGTTACATGGAGGCAGTGTACTTCACCAAAACCAAAATGTTTAGAAAGAGATCAATAAAGGGGCTGTGGCCAAACTACTCTAAAAGGAATTTGGTACACACCAGTTGATTTCATTTTCAGTCTATTTAAGCTGGTAGAAAAGGAGAAAGGTGTGGTTTGTGGGTGGGATCTGTACCCATAAGATGGTAATAGAAATCACTTGAAATGTGTGAGATTTCTGGACAATGATTACCCATAAGGGCACCTTTATTGTGGCATATTCTTATTATTTTAGTTTGTGTGCAAAGAAAATCGTTGCTAATGAAGCGACTGTAAGGAACAAACTTTCTTTTGAATGAAAGAGCCCAAGCACCTGCCTGATTGGGCAGAGCCTTGAGGCCTCCCACACACTTCTCATGAGAACCCTGTCCACGAGGGGTCTGGGAGCCGTGTACATTAATCCATTTCCACCCACACCTATCAACCCTCCCCCACCCCAGCACACACATCACTGGACCTAGGCTACTTCTGGACACTGTGTGTCTCACTCACCTGCTTATTCCTTAAGATATTACTCAACAGCACACAATAAATCCTTGCTCAATTGCATCAAATATAAGTAAGGTGTTCCAGCTTTATTAACATTGCTATAATCCCTGTGAAATTCCCATAACCATCACTGGTGTGTGTAACTCCAGGTGGACGTATGTTTATATGCTCACTCTAAATCACTTTCATCCCACACAGTGCAATTCTTTGATAAATTGGTCTGACATTTGGTGTAAAGTCCTGCAGGCCTTAGACAAAATGATTTAGAAAATAACGATGTCAGTTGCTTTGCTCTTTCAATAAATAACCCACCAGTAAAACACAGATAATAGCTGACAATCATATTTATACTGTAACTAATGAGAAAAGATAAAGCAGTAATGGACTGTTTATATGCATTTGATAAATTGCCTCCCCTGGATATACCAATGAAAAACAAACAAGCATAGTACTGGTTCACTGAACAAAAACAAATATCTACCACTGAGATTTAAGATTTAGGAGAAAAATTACATTTTATTTGGCAACTATTTTGACACTGTGTCTACATACAGTTGAAAAGTCAAAAACCTACCTCAACTTCCTGAGTACGAAAGCATTATAAATGAGAAAAAATAAAAGAATCATATCAAACAATAGGAAAAATGTATACATTTTTCATAATTGCATCTAATTTTAAATTCTCATAACATTAAAAACATCATACCCAAATATTGTCTCTTAAGTCACCTACCATCATTTCAAAAGGTCCCAACATTCATGGAGGTTATGGGAAAAGATTAGAGGTTCAGAAAAACAAAAATATGTGAAATTTGAGTATGCTCAATAATTTATGCACTATTCCAGAACAGTTAACAAAATCAGGATGAAATTCAAGCACTTGGCTATCATTACCATCTGTGGAAATTTCAAATGTGTAATTGCCTATGCCATCAGACCAGACAAAATTCAATAAAAATTCCAAGATGACATCAAAGACTGAGAATAACTTCTACATTTCTGGGGGGAAAATCATTTTGCCATGCTGCTCCAAAATAGCTTGAGAAAATGTCAATCATAAGAAATATATGGATTTATAGTCTTAGGAAATATATAAAATGAACTGAATTCACATGGCCCTCCAGCTGATGAAAAGATTACAGCCATTGTAGAGGGCTCTCTTTTTGGAGACTTTCTATCTTCCTCTGTGAGTCCATCCAACCTTGGGAGAAAAGAAGTGGCCCACTAAGTCATTCTCTTCCCCCAGAGAGAAGAGAGAAAAATTAGTTCTGGGGTTCCTTTTTAAACTATGCTCTGAATTTGAGTTTTTCTTTTGGGAGTCTGAGCAGGTATATAACATTCTACTTATACTAGCACCAAAACAGAGGTGTCTCCCCAGACTCAAAACCAGTCATCAAGTTGTCTGAACTAAGGGTCACTTTTTCAGCACCCAAAGAGAGGAGAAGACAACACCATGGAATTGAAAGCAGCAGAGATGCTCCACACAGGGCAGGGCTTGAAGCAGATGTGAGGTGACATCCAGCTCGGGCAGTTACCAGCTATGTGGCCTTGCACAACCCTCTGGGCTTCTCTAAGTCAACTTCTTTATCCCTTAAAACAAGACTACTTGAACCTACCTTGAAGGCTAGTCACTGATTTATGACATTGACACAAGGTACTTAGCATGTTGTCTGTCATACAGAGCTATGAGAAGATATGCACTTGCATGTACCCTTCCTAAGGCCCATGGTGGTTGGATGTACCAGGCACACAGAAACATCAGGCTTTGTGGAAACAACATAAACAAGCTCAATTAGTGCAAACATTATGGGCCATAATATGAGCTACAAGAACAAAAAACGGGATAGGGCAAGATGGAGAAGGTGAGAAGGGAGGGATGGGGAAGGGAGTTTTAAAAAAATAAAAGATATGAGCTATGGTACATGCATGCAACCACTCCCCAGAAGACTGTAAACTGCATAAACTGCAAAGCTGTACTAATAAAAAATAAATTTGGAAAATAAAATTTCAATAATGTGACTTCTTATACACTTAATTTTAGTAATTAGTACCAAAAGGAGGATTGTTGGTGAGTTCGAGACCAGCCTGAGCTACAAAGTGAGCTTAGGCCAGCCTGAACTGCAGTGAGACCCTGTCTCAAAAAGACAAAAAAAAAAAAAAATAAA